>LJIJ01003971.1:0-16638 GCA_001718145.1 Orchesella cincta | reverse complement strand
AAATTATCCTCCTCTTTTGAAAGTGAATTAGTTAGATTTAGTCATCTGGGAAAAGGGCAGCTGCATATGGCATTATAAACAATCTAAGTGTTTACAACTTCATCATTAACGTAGTTTGAAGCTTCCAAATAATTGGCACCATGAATCCCTTCCAAAGTTTTGGACTGAATGTTCCAACAAAGTACCTGTTTTCGCTGGCGTCACCGGTGGCAGGCTATGTTGAGAAGAGGTTCATTGTGGCGACTCACCTGTCTTGGATAAGGTAACTTGTAAAGTTGTCGAATGCGTGTTGTTATTCCTATTATTTAGGTTTTAAAATGCTTTTAAATTTGTTTTAGGGAGGTGATTTCAGAGAGGCGTATTCCAAAGACTTTTCCGGTACACGAAAGGCTAACAGATGATGAGGTTCAGGCTTATCTAAGTCAAGGGAAATGCTTACCGCTGGGACCACAATGGATCTTCATAGTTGTTACAGTATGAGTTTGCACATTGATTTCGGTTTTGTAGCTTGCAAGGGTCTATTCAATTTTTTTTAATCGTTTATAGGCTGTGAAATTTCCAAAGACTTTAAAGTATTTTCGAGCTCTGGAAAACCCCTGTAGCATTCCACAACCTGGGAAAATGTCGTGGCCCCAAATAATCGATTTTATTGGTGAAGTAAACTTCAATTACTTATGGGAGCAACCGCAAATCAACTTGCTGCCTGTTCCGGAAGATAAATACACATCCAATGATGTCTACATAGATCCACAAACGCCATTAGTTCAGATGGAGGAATCCTCTTATTTATCTAAACTGCTTCGCTATTTATACATTAACTTGGAGGAGAATCCATCCGATGATGATAAGTCTGTGGGGGAGTCTCGCTTTCCCATCTCAAATTTGTGCCAGGCACTCTCAGTCGTCACCGTCCCAAGTTTTCTAGTCGACGGGTCAGATCAACAAACGGAAGGAAGCTGTCACTTCATTTTTCATCCGTATATTACCCACAGTTTACAAGATATGATGACCTTTTCCCCTCAAAAAGTTCTAGTCTCAAATGCAAAACAAATGTTTGTGGTGTACCAGCTTCTTCAGTTTCTTCGGGACTGTGAAGCTGTCAAAATACCAGTGGGAGAGCTAAATCTAAGTGATATCCGTGTTGATGAGTGTTTATATGTTAATATCATTCCTTCACTTCACGAAATACATTCCAGTCTACAAGTCAATGGGTTTCATCCCAGAGTACCAAAAATGGATCCAAAAATTGAAAAGTTAGTCAAGTTTATTGTAAGGAAAGTTAAGGGTTGGGATATTTCTGAACCCAATTCACCCAGTGCTCAAATTGGTGATAACTTTGCCAAAATTACTCCTCAACTTGTAGAGCTAGTTATTAGACATTGGTGTGAAGGACTGTTATCCAATTACGATTACCTAATGTTTCTAAATTTTTTGAGTGGACGATTTTGTGTTGGCAATCCAAATTTTCATCCAGTTTTCCCGTGGGTAACTGACTTTACCCAGCCACAAGGGGGATGGAGGGATTTGACCAAGTCCAAATTTCGTTTAAATAAAGGAGAAAGACAGCTAGATATTATGTATGAGGAGATTGGAGCGAATGAAAACACAGTAAGATTACTAATATTGCTATTTCAAACATTAATACACTTGAAATCCGAAATGCCGAACCGAATAGTATATAGTTTCCATTGTATTTTTATTATAGATTGCTCATCATGTTACAGACATCCTTTCCGAGATAACGTTCTACGTATATAAAGCACGTAGAACTCCGAAAGAAGTATTGTGCAAGTTTGTTAGGCCAAAATGGGTTCCTGCAGAGTATCCATCGTCTATCCAAAGAATGCAGGAATGGACTCCTGACGAGTGCATTCCTGAATTTTATGATGACCCAACTATATTTCTGGTAAATAAAAGTTGGCATTTTGAATTGAAGTCTCTTTGATTAGACAGATAACTTTATGCTCCTTTTTTGTAAATATTTCAGTCTATTCACGACGATTTACCTGATTTACAAATACCTCGCTGGTGTGCAAACCCTCAAGACTTTATAATGCAACACAGAAAGTTGTTGGAAAGCGAATTCGTTTCAGCCAAACTTCATCATTGGATTGATCTTACATTTGGTTACAAGCTTAGCGGAGTAGCTGCAGTAAAATCTAAAAATATTTATTTGTCCTTGGTGGATAGCCACGATAATTTGGAGTCTCATGGAATCGTACAGTTGTTCCAAACTCCACACCCTCCTCGCAAAAATATTTTGAGGAATTTCAAAAATATTGTGCACTTCAAAGAACTTAAAAGTGAGTTTGCCTCTAAGTTGTAGTACTTTTCTGTAAACCTTCTTCTGTGTACATTTAATTTTAAATTAATATAATTGTAAACTTTAGAAATGCGAGAAATGGAAGTCGATGAGAGTCAGGAACCGGGTGGAGATGCCAAAGCAAAAGTCTGGAAGAATATTAACCTGCCAAAGCACTATGATCCTATGGGATTTCTAAATGATTTTGAAGTCTGCATGAACTTTTTCCGTTCTCATTTCCCATACCTAAAAAAGGACCCCAAAGTTGTTCTAACTGGACTGAAAGACCGTACTAAACTCCCTTCTTTGGTGAAACTGTTTGGTTGCCTTTTACTGGAACTTGTACTTCCTAAGCGTTTAAGACACGTTTGTATTGTTAGAACAGTAGAGGAACGATTTGAATTTTATCAAAGTGTAGTAAAAAGCTCCTTAAACTACGTCCCTTTATTCTGCCGACGAGCAGTTCAAGCCATATTTTTTCCTGAATCCTTGGAATTTTCTATACCCTTGGATATCTCACTAGATCTTTTACTTCTTGGGGATAAGATAGGACCAATCCCATTTCCTGATTATTTTGGTGAAATTTATAAAATGATCAAAGGAATGAGAAATTATGAAAGAATTCTCGCAGTAGCTGCACCAGAAGACATTGGGTTAAAAGTTCGATTGCAAGAGTTGAAAGTGAAATCATTTTCAAGAGATTTAATTCAAGTGTTGCCGTCATTGGATGAACAGGGGTTGGAAATTGTGTTACCCTTTGTTATCGAGATATTTCAGAACCCTGAAACCAGAGTCTTGGCTGTATGGAATATATTTTTACCGTTTTCTCAAAAGATTGGAAGAAAAAGTAAGTTTGATTACTCTATATTTTTAGAGAAGGCTACGCTAGACTACGTTTTTATTTACTAATGTGCATTTTCTCTTTCAGAATCCATCGAGTTCTTGCTGAATCCCATATTGCAAATATACGAGGCAGATTATCATTCGGAAAAGCATTTAAAACTATTTCATAGAACGTTCATTCTACAACTGTGCTGCTGCTTTGGGGTGAAAAGGTTTTTGGACAGCTTTCCCACTCTGTTAATTGAAGCTATAGGAGGATGGAAAGCACCAGGAGATAATGAAGATCTTGCTCCAAGGGCCCATCTTACATCCACAGATCTTGAAATAGATTTAATTGAAGACTCTGAAGAAACATCATCAGATGATAAAAACAAATCAAAGGGAATAGCCGACAAATTTCGTAGAATGGAGTCTGAGCAAGGCGACGCTGTTATTGCATCTGTGGAACCTGAAATGTTTTTGATGGAACCTGATGCATCCGATTCTGAAGAGAAGGATGGTTCAACTCAAGGTTCCGGAGGAGACTCCTTGCAGCAGAGTTTGACTGCACTTCCCACTACATCTTCAAGTTCCATCGTTCCTAGTCATAGTCATCAATTGGCAAGATCTGGGAGTGATCGGGATCGAACAAGGAATCAAAGCCCTCCAGCGTTGCTTCGTCGTTCAAGAGAACTCCAGAAAAGTACAAGCAGCTCAAGAGATGCGAGTACGGGAGCTAGCAGTGCTGGCAGCAAATCAGTTGTGGACATTTCTGAAATGTGCGCTGAAACTATTTTATGGCTAGCTCATCGATTTGGCCCAGTGCTGTGTGCGAAATATCTTACAAAGAATCTTTTGAGGATGCTCACTCTCTGCTTTTTGGGTCATATTGATAATATTGAAGTGGAAAAGAGAAATTGCAGTATGCACTGCGACGGGGATTTGCATGCAAAAAAGGTTTTGGAATGCCTTATCGTTATCTCAGGTAAATAGTAGTAGTTTATTTTGGAAAAGTTTCAAAGCTTCGTACGTTTACTTTTATGTAAATTGATGATTTTTTGACATACAGATTTGTATGGAGATTGCTTTATTGAGCACCAGTATTTGCCATATTGTTTGGAAGTCGTGAGCTCTGGAATCCGAAAACTCAACGTGGCAATCGAGGCAGCTATTTTGGGAGTTTCAGCATTATTGGAACACATCTTTAACTATGTATCTGACACATTCTTAGTGTCCCAATTGAAAGACCCAATAATATCAGCAATTTTGACACCTTTGTGTCGAATGATATGTTCGGAAGATGTAGTATTTCCCTCTGGTTCCGGCTCAGTCTCCATTTTAGCCAGCAAGGTGTGATTAATGAAACTATGTAGCATCACAGCTTCGATGGATGGATTTAATGCTATTTGTCTTGGATTTACAGATTGTTGGGATGATGAGCGCTATAAGAAAAAAAATTGGACAAGATTTAAGTAAAATTCATTTAAAGCCACTACTGTCAACTATAACTACAGCTTTTGATAAGGTTTACAGTGGAGAAAATAACGTTAAGGTGAGTAGGTAGAAAAACGCTATTGAACTCTTTTAAATTATGATCTTGTACCTAACTGTGTTTTTATATTATAGCCCGAGTTTGCAACTATATTTGGATCAGCGTTAGCATTTCAACTCTATTCTAGTCTTTGTGACGTGATAAGTGGGCACGAACATGAGTCACTCATTCGCGATTTGTATCTCAAACAAGGACTCTCAGATCGTTCATTGTCCATTAAGGAAGATGGTAAGTGAATGAAGTCGCAATTAGGATGATGATTCGCAATTGTAATCTATTGCAACTACTTGAGTAAGTGCTAATTTGTTTTTTAACTATTCAGATGCTAGTCCCTCTTCTGGGAAAGTTGGATCCCGGCTTAGAATAGAGCAACAGTCTAGTTTTGGATCTCGAAGTTTTGGAAACAGAATCCAAGTTCATGAGGTGAATTAATAGCGAACGTGTTAAGTTAACTAATTTGCTGATACTTACTTAACTTAATTGTATGTGTCCTATCACATTGTTTCAGGGAGAAGGTAACGAGGAAGGAGAAACTGTAACAGTAACAAAGAAGGATACGAGTCGCCACTTGCGTGGAAACTGGTTAATATACTGGGACCATGAAATAGGGAGAGCTGAAACTAAATTCAATTTCAAGCAAATCAAATTACAAACTTTTGTAGGACACACCGCAGCAGTCAGATGTATTCATTCATTGGACAATGAAAACAGTTTTCTTACGGCTGGCAAAGATAAAACAGTAAAGCTGTTTTCCCTCAGAAATCAGGTAACTTTTGGAAAAAGCTTCTTATTTTGATTTTGAAAAATTCAACTATTTGTATTCATTCTTTTTCCGTATTCACTTTCAATAATAACGCTTATTTAGGGAGACGAGAGTATGGTCATGAACTGCCAGTGGACCTATTCCAACCACAAAAAAGCTGTTCTCAGCGTTTTATTCCATGAGCCTCTTCATATTGCTGCTTCAACAGATGGAATCGTCCACATTTGGGATCCATTTATGGGAAAGTTGATTCGAAGATTGGAACGGGGCTCCTCAAAGACTAATGGGCCAATCTGTTGTCTTCGATCGATTCAAAATACTAGCACCATTGTTGGCGCTGGAATTGATAGCTCTATCGCTGTTGTGGATGTTAGAACTTGTCACTCGTATGAGCTAAAAGTGAGTTATATTTATGTTTCATATCATGTATGCAGATGTACGAAAGACTTTGTAAAAGAAGATTATTATTTATCCTTTTTTAGATTGGAATTGGACAAGCTAGTGGGCTTGTTAGATGCATGGCAGTTTCAGATAACGGTCAGGTAGTTGCTGTAGGTCATTCTAGTGGTATGCTGTCCACTTTGGATTTGAGAAGTGGAACACTGTTAGGTTCTTGGAAAGGACATGATGGAGAGGTAAGCAATAAAAATTAGATTAAAAGTTTGAACGAGTCTACATATTTATGTAACACTTGGCTTGAGTAATATCAACCTAAATATGGTCATAGGTACTGCAATTGCTTTGTCGGAGGGAAAATCAACTCATTAGTTCTTCGTTTGACCAGTCCATTTCCGTATGGAACTTGGATGAAAATCGCCTTGCATTTAACTTGAGGTATGGGATTATTCTCTCATTATCTGATTTGTTTTTCATTTTGCTTACTTTACAATTGAGAAGTAAAATTAACTAATTTTCTTTATTCTAGGGGACCAACAGAGCCTGTACATTCTCTATGTTTACATGGAACAGAGCTGATATCGTGCACCACCTCAAACCGAATAGGAGTTCATTGCGGTATTGATCCCAATTCTGATTTTTCCTCTACTAGGCTCAGGTCAGATGCGTTTAAAGGGATTGTTACAAGTATGCGCCACCTACCATTGAATCAGTTTCTGTTGGTGGGTTCGGATTCCGGAAATGTCACACTTTTATGCTAATTATTACTTGAAAACCTATACTCAACTAGATTTCAATTTATGAATCCTCAATCTTTACATTTACCTAATATCTTTAAATTCACATTTGTGAACCTTCCTAACACGGAACAAAGAAATTTCAGAATAAAAGACACTAACTTAAGTGGTTCGTATATTCCAGACTTGTTGGTGTTGCTTTTGAAATTATTTAAACTGAAAATCATCATCCAACTTTTAGTTAGTTTTATTTCGTAGTGCAAAAAAATCTTGCTACATAGTTTACAGAAGTTCTAACGTAGTCTATTTCTTCTCCTCGTTTATACCTGCTTCTGCAGTGGATTTCCGTCTAACATTCCTTCGCAATACTCTTTCAGACTGTCCGGTTTCCACTGTTCCGATACTACTACCAGTAGTGTATACGGAGGATCTTCTAATTCCATTAATGGACGATCTCTTTCCTTTTTGCCCTAAACCCAGATTTCAAACCATCAATCATTTTTATAGCCTTCACTTTGATAATATAATAATAATTATTATATCATGATGTTTTCAGATTATTTAAGGCTGCAATGAACTTACGAACTCCAAAATTTACAGCTACCGACAACCGTCTCTGCTTCTTAATTGACATTGGAGCAGCCACAGGTTTTTCGTCATCGGTTAGCTAGTAATGATCAATAAATTGCGTAGATTGTTACGTGAACAGTCATTTTTATTAGATTTTTTTATGAATTAGTACCTTTTCCTCTGGCATGGAATGTCGTCTTTGCTTATTCGCAGCGATCAAGCATCGTGCCAATGCATCTTCATCGTCTTCATCAGGTTTCTTATCCTCTTGAAGAAAAACCAATACTCGATTCGACGTTTTTGGATTATCGGGCTGTGAATTTAATGTACACTTAAAAGTATACTTCATCTGTCCCATATAATTTTTACTAACGTTTTAGAACCTTACCATTCTAATTTTTGTACAACTTTTTGGAATGACTGCAGGAGCAATGAAAAGCTCTCCAGTGTCTGCACTTTTAGCCATTCCTTCTATAACTACAACGTCTTGTATGTATGGAGGAATTCGTATCGTCTCAAATTCTGGGCCAATGGGCACACAAGAGCGTTCTAAAAGCATCTCCAGTTTTTCTTTTGGGATCGTCTACATTAACAAGAGCATACGTTATTATTATCATCAGTGATGGTTTTCAATGGCTAATTGGTTTCATTTTATATTACATGATAGCTAGAAAGTGTAGTAAGGTAATTAGCAGCTCTTCTCATTCCACAAGCACGCCACAATCTTTCTTCCAACGAGTCAAAGTGGTCAGTAAAGGTTTCCAAAGCTTCTTTCATCACCGACAAAGGAATGTGATACGCTGATACCCCTTCCGTCTCACAAATTACTGAAGCAGCTCGCAACCGTCCTGTCAAACATGATGCCTCCCCAATCACAGTCCCACTTGAGAAGTAGTCTGTGATCTTCTTGTCAAAATCCAAAGATTTAAATATTTCCATAACTGGTATCACCCCATACGCAGCCCGGTCTTCAACTATGTCTGGCAAGGGCTCGTAATCAATTCTGATCATTCCTGAGACAATTACATAGATTCCTTGCGGAGGATCACCAGTTGAAGCGATCACGTCATTTACCTCATATTGCAATAGCGTCGCATTTTTCTAAGCCGACAAAAAGATTTAGTAATAATTCATCTATCTCCACAATAAAAGTAGCTACATTGAAGTGTAACTTACAAAAATATGATCTCGAAGCTCATCATGCCCATATAACCAATTCAAATTCGCCAAGAGCACTTCAGGGGCTGGAGGTGCGATATAGCTAGGAGAGTTCCAAAGACGTTTCATTCTCTCCTCTAAAACAATCGTAAGCAAATCATTTTCTTTTTCGTCCAGTAGACCATCAACTCTCAGTTCATTTAAGGTGGATTTCATGTGGTTTAGAACGCTACGGCTTGCATGACGCGTTTTCACCGCTATTGCTATTCCAGGATGGTTCTTTTGTAAGATTCCTACGTTCATAACAATACTTGTTAAAGAATAAAATATACTATGTAACATAGATTTGTTCCAGTATAGCTTTTGTACCCATTTCTCGAACTGCTTCTAATCTCTCCTTTTCCACGCTGGACCTTATCTTATGCAGTACTCTTTTATTGTCAATCATGTGCGGAAGGAACTTGAGGACATCATCACAAGCACAAATGTATCCGAGTGCTACGTCATATCCCAAAAATAGTTGGGTATTGATTCTTCCATTTATCCCCGTCATGATTGCAGGTATAAGATTCTGGAAACATTTATTTATCAAATGAATTTTTGAGGCAAAATGAACATCAACATTTCTAAATAATACACATGTATAAGTTGTTTAAATACTTTTAAAAGTTTCAACCCTCGGAATATTCGCACGATTCTGAAAATCTTTATAAAGTTTAGCGCACCAGATCCAGAGTTATCATTACAACCAAATACTGCAACAAGGGCAACATCGACGAATGTAATAATCAGAACAATAAAATCCAGCAAGTTCCATTTCGAACTCCAATAGTCTGAGCATCCCCTTCCGATTATCTTTGACGGAAAAAATGACACATTCATTTTTGTGGCAATGAAAATCTATTGAGATCTATCAAATATTGAATGAATCATACTTTCACTAAAAACTCTAGCAGATAAATCAATGCGAATGCTTGATTGGCAGCCGTCATTGTATAGAAAAACTTCATATAATCCGGTGTACAAATGGGATAGTTACTTTCCACCACCAGTTGCGTGATAGCCGGGACCATGTTGAGGAGGACGAGAAAAGTCATCAAGTGGTCAAACCAACTCCTCGTAGCGAGCCACCAAAACCGTTGCTTCCACACCGCTTTTGGTTTGGGTGGAAGGACTTCTGCTTCCTCAAGCTCTTTACCTCCACCGTGATTAATTATACACTCCCTCAGCCACGGGAAGACACCGCGGATGGTCCAGTATTTCTTCAAGTCTCGAGCGTGAATCATGTAGAGAACGCGGTCGGAAATGGTTTCCGCTGTGCCTGCAAGGATTTGGACAGCTTCTTCTGTCAACACGCCTCTTTCAAAGTGAGCCCAAAAGGAAATTTTCATAGCCTTAATAACTCGGAGTCGAGCCTCTTCTGTCATTAATTTCAGCTCTTCATTTGTGGGCTGATTGGGAACAAAGGTGTGACAACCTGGACATTCATTTATGACGTTTTCGGGACCTATGGACACGATGGAGCTTTGCATGGGCATGGATTTATCCGCGACTATTTTGTTTCTGTACGGATCATCTATTTTGGTATGCTCTGAGACGTAAGTCCAGTTTGCATCTGAGAGGAACCTGTCGTGCCGCAACATTATCAATGCTTTCTTGTGGGAGACATTAATGGTCTTTAAGGCATTTTTCATCTCTTCCATTCGACCTGGAGATATTTCAGTCAGTTTTAAAACTTCCAAGAGCTTTTTTGTCGTTGTTCCATTGACGCAGAGAGTGAGCAAAACTATTCCTGCTGTTTGGAGAAGAATCTAAAGGAACACAAGAAAATTCATATCTCCTGACCAAATAATTAATAAAAATTAATGCAAAAAACTTATTGACGTACTTTTGGGCCTAATCTCTTCTTGCAAAAGTCGATATGCTCATAAACTTCAAGTGAAAGACAGATTCCAACAGCTCCTCTCAAACCGCCCACATCATAACGATCATGTTTTGCCACGGCATCCCGTAGCCAATTCGGGTTAAAATTGGGCTCATTAAAAGAAGCATTACGAATCTGGTAAAATTCGGAAAATAAGGAAGATTTTCCAATTCTAGAATAAATCTCAACATTTAAAAACCTACCGCACAAGGTTGAGCGCACAATACAACAGAATTAAATAATATAAGTCGTTCCAATCCAGATTTCTTGTTCCTCTTTCCATGATGATGACACCCGTAATGAAAAAGAGAACTGTGTTTGCTAAATGCCCTATAAAATATAATTTTTATCAAATAATTTAATAGATAATGAGAGTGAAAAAATAAGTTATAGTATTGATATACTGACCTAACATTCCCCAAAACTCGTGCACTTCATGCTCAGTTTCCGGACTAATGCAAGTCTTTTCAGAGCTCATCGTAATTCCGAGGATAACCACCGCCATAACCCCTGACACGTGAAGTACAACCTCCCCAATATAATACGTCAAATATGTTGCCACAAGAGTTAACGTAATCTCTACAACAGCATCATTAAATATCCGACACAAGCAGAAAATTGCGATTTTAGCCATCACCCAGCCAAAAATAGGACCTCCGATTGCAATCTGAAAAAATTCTTGTGCTATATGCCCAACCAGAGCTCCAGTCGACTGTACATGGCCCAGTTCAATGGCGAGAATAAGCTCTTTGATGACTTCATAGAGAAGAATTGCTACTCCATCGTTGAGTAGAGATTCCCCATCAATTAGAACGCTGAGGGTTTCTGACACGCCAAGTTCTTTGAGAATGGCAACAACAGCCACAGGATCAGTGGCAGAGATGATGCAGCCAAAAAAGAGAGATTCAAGAGCGTCCAGTTATATTCGGTGAAGAAAGTGTAGCAAACAAAGGCTGTGAAGAAGGTGCAAAATAGCATGCCAGGCGCTGCCAGCAATAAAACCTAGAAGACAATCACGAAAAAATATGTTTTAATCAAAAGATTAAGAGTAAAAAAGATGAGCAAAAAAGTTTTACTAAGCAAACCTGTCCAGCAGCCTTTACAAAAACGTGACCGGAAATACTAAAGCTCGACTCAAATAGGAGAATGGGCAGAAACGTGAATAGAATGACTTTGGGATGAGCTCGAGCAATAGCTGTATAGCTGTACAATTCATAGCAAAAATATTTTGAAATGAGACCCAGCCCCATTCCTGACACCATCACGATGACCGTGTACGGGATGTCGGAGTGGAAATAGCGGATGAGACTTCGTATCACTGCGCCATACATGAGGACAATGAATATCAAAGAGAATGTGGAGGTCGTCATCATGAAAGTCGATTTCTCGGGTCTTTTTACAAGCCTCCTTGTCTACTTTATCCGGCATGTCCGAATGACTTCTTGGGCTTGACAAAAGTCATTGTACTCTTTTTCTTCGTCATCTTCGTAGCGCTTGTTGGGGTTTGGATCAGGGTCGATAAAGGAAGCGACGATGGGTCTGTTGCGGATGTGGAGGGAATGGAAATGATGCAGTGAGAAGGAAAAGTGGTTAGAAGGAGGAGTCCAAAGAAGGTGACTGTCCAACTCGAGAAGGGTTTGTGTTTCAGCATTGGAACACATTCATTCGAGGTAGCAAACGAGGTTGAACAAAAGTTAAAAATATAATAAAAGTTTTAGGATAGATCATCAATATGTATTTAGACCACCCAGTCTTTTAGAATGGGAAGAAAATATTTTTTGAATTTTTTACTGCATTTCCGTAGTTACTTTTGTACACATTTTTATGGCTTGTCCGGGAGACCGGAAGTGGAAGGGTAGAATAAATTGCCCGTAGTAGAATATAATAAATTTAATTTGTAAAATGATGATGGTAGGATAAATGCGAAATCCAAAGTAAAACCGGATAATTTTTATAGCAAACCAAAAATGAGTCAAAACCCTTTATTACAGACTCCGTCAAGTGGTGGTGGTGAGGACTTGAAAAAGAAAAGGAGAAGCGTAAACTGGGATCCTGAGGACCAGGATGATAATGGTGGAATATTCATCCCCTCAAAAGGTGATATCACCGAAGGCTTTGAGATTTCCCAATGGCCCTCTGCCGACGCCATCGCGGAGAGAAGAGGTCGTCCATGAATATGAATCATCCCAGTAAATTGACAACTAAATTGAAAAGATGCTGTTCCAAACGACGTAATTTTAGCTTTCAAAATCTTAACCTGGCAAATTTTTCCTTGCAAAAAAATTTTTCGCCCATTTTAACCCCAAATATTTGTAGGAATTCCCATAAATGGAGTTTTGGAAGGCCCCATTATAGAAATTGACACGGGCATTCATCCAATAGACTATTTTTCCTCTACTCGGGCTCCATCCAAGCCAAAGCTACAGCCATTGTTGGTTGGGATGGAAGGACAAGCTATACTTACGAAGAGCTCAACTGTTATTCTGACCATTTTGCTGTGGTGTTGAAGCCACTTGTGGAAGAACAACTGAAGCTGGAATACTATGAAAGTTTGGACGATTACGAGCCGTGTGTAGGAGTAGCGCTGAATCCGTGTGAGAAGTGTTTAATCACTATTCTCGCCATTTGGAAACTGGGTCTTGCGTATTTACCTCTGAGGACGTCAACCGACCCTGAAATGAGGATTACTGTAAGTAAGTTACGCTGAATTATATGAAGTGCAACATATTACAATCATTAGATCTATGATGTATAATTAATATTTTCGAAAATTCTTTTAACAGGGTATAATCCATTCAATAAAGCCATTATTAGTAATTGGCATGTCGGAAGATGAAACCTTGCCCCACATTACCAGTGACGGTTGGAGATCTATTCACTTTGAGCACTTTTGGGATCAGGTCAAGTCAAAAAAAATCCATTCTCAGCACATCTGAACGGTCAGAGCTTGTCGTTTCCAGTTTAAGCTCCGCCTTTGCCCACTCTCCACAATCCATGTGCTCAGCAATCCTGCACAGAATCAACAGTCGAGCGAAGTGATTCCTGTTTTCATTCGGAATGCGACAATATGGAACAGAGTTTATGCAGAGTGGACGCATTTCCCTTATCACAATGACGAAAACGTTGCGCTCTATTCTTCCATTGATTCACCAGAGTTTTTGGGTCAGATGCTCAGTTCCCTTTTGGCTGGGAGAAGGATCATATCGATAGACATTCACGATTTGTACGGACTTGTGGAACGAGTGGAGCAGTGGAAGATAATGAGTTGACAACTTTCCCTCAGCTCATGTACGGGATCATTTGTACGATGGTTGTTATCAAAATGAAGTGTCCTGAGGAAAGTCCTAGTACTTCCTTGGACTCTGTGAAATACTGGTTCTGCACAGGAGGTTCCCTGAGGCGGGCGCTGGCTGTACAATTTTTCAAAAATGTGCAGCAGGCACATATCTCGTAAGTTTGTTTGGGTGTATGGAAACTTTGGATTTTGTGAGCTTCCAGGTTTTCAAGTCACTCAAGGATATCAAGAGCTGCTTGTACTATAAGATTATTCCAATGGGTATGCAAGAATTTACGATTATGGTATACTTACAAACGAGCTGGTGTATTTATGATGACGTCCTACTTTAAATTTTGAAGGTAGTCCAGTAATTAATACGAGACTGTACATTGTTGATCCGAATGGGAAAATCATGACGGGCTCTGGTCACGGGAACTTTACGTTTCGGGGCTGAGCGTAAATCCAACCCGATTTCATATGCTAGATGATGGTCCAATAATAAAGCCGAACCCGTTTTTTAATGAAGTTAAAGATAATTGTAAACAAATAGATAACTTTTCGCGGTCCAACCGTTCATAATGTATGCAATCGCTTTAAGTCAAAAATTTAATGCTGTCATATTTCATTTAGCCATTTTTAAGATGGTTGTCAAATCAAGAGACTTTGGTCGGATGGTATACAACGTAAATAACCGAGGGGAAGCTTGTGTGGCCACAAACACTTGATTACAACCGTTTTTTCTGGACACACGGAAGGTACCTCAAATAATGGAAAATTACAGGGTGAACACAAATGAAATGATTGCCTATTTGAAGCGCTGTCCAGGAGTTAAGGGCTGCCACGTTATGGTCTACAGACCAGGAACAAATTCCAAGGTTAGCGTTAGGTGAACAAGAATTAAATTGGGGCAATGTGAGATTAAAGTTATTTAGGATTGTTTAAAATTGGAATTTTGACTAATAGATGATACTAGCATTTATCGTGATGAGCATCAAGAATCCAATGACGAAAGATGAAGTTTATAAATATTTACAAGCTCGGATTCCGGGCTATATGATGCCCACCTTGATTTTCATTTCGGGGATCCCGTGAAAAACTTTAAGATTAATACAAACACTCTCGTGGAATATTTTCACAAGGAGAGAATCAGCAGTAAGTTAATTAAGCTTTAACAAATTTTGTGAAAGTTCATTTAATTTCAAATGTTTTTAGAAAACCAACCACAAATTATGTCGAGTTGGGATTCAACCTCGTGAGCTGAAAGCGGTGGAGTCTTTAATGAAATTTTATTCTACTACTGCGGCAGTAATAAACGGTGGGTGGCTTCCCACATGAATTTTACTTTAGACGAGCTGCGAATACCTTACACGAAAACGCCAAAAGTTTTGATTGAGTTGACGAGGAGAGGGTATAATATAGAAATGCAAGAATTTTTTCGACTCAAAACTCCCAAGAAATTCTCGACCTCATGATGAAGCGCTCACCACCTCCACTCATTAACGGCAGATTTTTGATCAGTCCAATAATTACCAAGCGGAAGTTATCGACGGGAAGCATAGAAAAGAATTGATGGAGTAGGTTTCCAAAGATCTCATATCTCAAACAATACTTCATAGTTTCAAAAGAAATGTTTACAAAGCTGATTTTATATAAGGTTGTTCATAAGCGGCAACTGTGGAGTGCAGTATACATACAGCATTGCATATTACTCTGGAATGAGGGAGGAGGATATGGAACATGTTATAAAACACATTTGGCCACTTTTAGTTCAAAAGAAATTTGGGTAAAAAAACTATATTAATTGCTGTAGACTATAGAATTTTATAAAAATATAAATAATTCATTTTACGATATTTAGAGTAACAGTGCGCTGTAATAAGACAAGAAAACTTGTTGCAGCTCTCCTCAACTGTGACCATATGGACAAAACCAAGTTCAAGCAATGGGCTGGAATCAGCTACCCATCGAAATATCGAATGGAGATGATTGACCAGATGGACCTTGTTTTTAGAACAAAAGTAAATGGAGTTTTTTGATGGAAAACTATAAGTATACTTCATAGCAATAAATATTTTGTTTGTGAATTTAGAGGACTAATTAACAAAGCAGATCAACTAAATTCTCTCCAAACCCTGTTCCTCGTGTATGACCCAAAGAAAACAAATTGGGATTATAGGCAAAACATTTACATTTTTCAGACAATGCTAGCAAAAGCCTTGGAACTTGCAAGGGGAGCTGGGTTTAAATCAATGTACCTTATGGTATTTGACCATGTTTCTGAGGTATATTGTAGTTTATTATCTTTTTGAATTTTTTTATATTAAATAATGCAAAGGTGGGTTGGGTTTGCAGGAATTCGTCGTGGATCTATTCGGGTTTGAAGTGATTGAGATAATGCACGTCAACCAATTTGTTTCTTCGGATGGAGTGATACCGTTTCATCTGGTTCCAGACTATGTTTGTGGCACGGTGCTGTATAAAAAATTATAAACTAATTTATATCGTCTTGCTGAATAAAGGAGATTACAGACGTGTTATTGTTTCCGTGTATACATAATCTCCCTTATAAAGTTGCATATATTATCATGTTTTTCTTATCAGAATTTTGAATTTTGGATGAAATATATCCTTTGAAATTGACGAGCCCGGCGAATAATGTGGCTGTGAAATTCGTTGCTCAAAGTAACAATAATTTTTTTGAAAATATAGTTTTAAAACAGAATGTAAAAAAACAGAAAAAGTAGTTGAATTCACGACCACAGAACATTCGTTATCTTTTTGCCTAAATTTACCTTGATCTCTTATGAAAAATTGAAGATAGACACAAGTAAGTGCCTAAAACTTTACCAACTTTGCCGAAGAGGTGGAGAATTTTTGCTCCTCAATTTTTTGGAAAAATACATTTATTTTAAAATTGGGGGTAATTTGGTAATCTCAGGAAAATTACGTTGGAAGTCCCCCAAAAAAAATTTAAGCACCCGACACAAGTGTCAATCTGGATAACTGACCGAAAATTCAGCATGCCATAGTTCCCTAAATAATCATTTTCAACCAAGTCGGATGACTTTTTATATTTGCGTGCGCACTCATCTTTTAAAAAGGGTCCACGATTGGTTAAAAAGTATCCCCTGAGGGTG
>LJIJ01003970.1:0-16639 GCA_001718145.1 Orchesella cincta | reverse complement strand
CCTAAAAGTTATTAAGTCTTCCCTATATGCTTTGGAGCATTCTGTGTTCTTTGACTACCAAACCTTAAGTGGATGTGAAAACAATTTCAAAGTGCATGTAAAAACATGTCTTGCGTAATATTTGGCATAATTGTTATAAAACAGAAAAAAGTCCATAAAAATTCATCCCACTTCATTACGAGAATATATTTGAGATGACCAACTTTGCAGATACATGATCACGATCAATCTATGATGACAACGGACACGAGCACTGGTCACTTCCTATTAGTGATTACAACGGGAAAATTATCTCGAATCTGCTCAACGAGAAAATTCGTTATGGTGACTCGAAATGCTCGAACGAGTACTCGAAGCTCGAAATGTAGCTCGTATAAGTACTGTACGTATTTGTTTCTTTCTTTTGTCGATGAATGATGACAATAAGTAGCAAGCAGATGGAGAAATTCTAAACTGAAGTAAAATAAATCTAGCCAATATGCCTTCCAAACGAAAGCGTTGCAGGTTATAACTTAGGATGGTTTTCTAAAAAGTCTCGTCACACCCTAATTTCAAACATGAAGACGATATACGAGATGGCTGGCCAGCCAGAACCTCAACCTATGACCTGTTTCTTTCTAATATGCATACATTTTACTAATAAAATTTTTGGTTGCCCAGTCAGCAAGCTCGCGAGTAGCTCGCCGAGAACGCTCACGAGCCTAAATATTCGTCGGACATAGTTATCGAAGTACTCGTGCGAACCCCTACTTCCTATATGTGACCTGATTTCAAAAGGAGATAGGGAGTAGGAGTCCTGTACCCAAAGACCTTTTAAATGGTACTTGTATGCCTGTAGCTTTCATTTTTAGGCCCAAGTCATAACATCGGCATAAAGATCCATAAGGATAACAATTTGACAACAATTTTTTAAATAATAAGAATCAACATAATAGTAAGGTGCTTAATGTAAACAAATGAAACGTTGTATGTGTGCCATGAGTCATGAATGAAACTGGCCAAAGAAAAGAGTTAAATTACAATAATGCAATGCATTTTCATTCGTAGAACAACTGGCAGATGCACTTTCAATGTACCAATTTAAAAACAATGTATAGTTTGCAGCATTTTGTATATTTTGGATTGTCTGTGAAGCATGTGACTTGCATAATAGTAATCATAATCATTACTAGTATTCGCCACTAATTTGTGCACACCTTACAACTTAGCTTATGTATTAGAAAGATGAGGCTGCATACTGCAGAGACGCACGTGAAGAGATTATCACAGTCATTTATGACGTGACATAAAAAAAACCTACCAGTTTCCTGAAGAGGAACTGCATACAAAAATTTAGCAACGTTGCGTATTTGCTGTTTGAAATTGGCTTTTAAATTGGAATTTATAAGATGATAACATTCACAATAGCCACAAGCAACTAGATGCATACAACAATACACACAAATAGGACAGATACATTATATCTGCAGCTACGATAACAGATTTATACTTATTTATTGTCGTTTAAGCAGATACTGTAAGATTTCTGGTTAGTGCAACTATTGACTATAAAGAAGCTACATGTTCAGTATTATTACCTATTGTCAAATTTGTTATCGTATGACACTTTCGTTCAGTTTAAAAAATTATTGATGATTTAAATAAATGCTACTTGACGACTTTCAGTTACCCAAACCGTCACTCACCTTCTTTTTTTAACAAAGCAGTTAGCTTAAATGAAGTCAAAACGTTGATGTATGTAGTTCAGGGTTGTCAATGCTTCGGCCATTTGCTAGAAAACGACGAAAGAATGACCAAAACGTAATAATTTTCATCATATTTATTTAACTTCAATCCGTTTTGATTCACCAATTTAAAAATAACTCTGTTGAAGTATTGGTTTTGGACGAATTGAGCTCAGTGATCAATTCCACGTTTGACTAATGCATTCCTATTTCTTCACTGAATTCTTTGGACAGATACAATTAAAACGCATCGTTACAAACAGGTGCCATTTTTACCAAGTGTAGAAATTTGGACGCAACACCATTCAAGCGTTGTCACCTTTTTTGGATTGTGTGTTGCAATGTGCAAATAATGTGAGTTATCGAAAGTTATGGAAGATTTCGGTTTAAGAATTGGAATATGGCAACTAATATATTTCTTGCTAATAAAAGGACTGGAAAATATGTCAAAACTTTTATTTGGCGCAGTTCTGGTTGTTCGTGTGTTGGTGTTGTAGCTCAGTATTTTTAAAGTATTGTCTATGCTTCAGTTTAAATAAAGTTAGCACAATAAGCAGTAATTCTTCGTTCAAATATTTTATTAGTTGGTTTTTTTCTCATTTGGCATGTTTCGCTTCTTTCTGAGCTCTCGCAAACGTAGTCGACTTTGTTTGTTGAAATCCTTCATTCGTTTTGTCACAATGTGGGGCTCATCAGAATTGGAGATCAAATTCTCCGACTGACTCCTCATGACCTTCCTCCAAACACATTTAAAAACTGAAATTGGAAGTAAAGACGATGGTGCTCGACTTCTGGTAACCCTCCACAGCTCCTCAATGGGGCGGACGTTGGGAAACCACGCCAATATTTGTATAATGAACGCCTCCATCAAAAACATTTGTTCAAGCTGCGTACTCAGACTCTTTTCTCTTGCTTTCTCTGTCAAGCTCTGCAATAAATCAGAACCGTAGTAAGAATTAAGCAAATTTTGGCTTGGATTAATTTAAAACGAAATCTCAATAAAATTTACCTGCATGTCACTAACAACCAAACCAATCAGAAGGTTTTGGAGCACAATGGCCACAATTGTAATGAATGCGAGGAGCAAAACATTTTTTGCCAACATTACTACAAACACGTTTGCCTCAAACGTTTCATCAAAGTTAATTTCTCCTGTCAACATTGCCACAATTTTTACGATCCCCCAAGGTGGCCACAAGTGAAATTTCTCTTCCTATTAACAAACCATTATTATTGCTATTTTAGAAAGGAATATGGAAAGAAATACAAGAAAACTGCAACAGTAAATATTGTCAAAACTTACCGATGGCAAAAGCATTCGAAAAACAAAGGCGAAGGCAATTAAAATTGGACTAAATGAGAGGAAAAACTTCATGAAGCTTTTTGAGACTTTCATCAGCATTTCCATGTAGAGCCCCAATGAAGGATGCTTATTCAGTTGACCAAGAACTAATAGCCATGCTGTAAAAACGGCTGCCTGTATTGTATAGAAAGTGCAAAAATATTTAGCAACTTTTGTACTGTATAAAGGGACGAGTTTATTTTGTAGTGGTGTAGGTAATGTCTTGCTTACGATAGAAGTGATGTAGTCCAGCCAAACGGGAAGGATAGTGCAAAATATGACCACAAGTAAATGAACAGAATGAGGGCCCACTGCCCCTTATTTTCCCATTGTCTCCAGTATGACCCATTTTCGGTGTAGAGCGACACTCAAATATCTCCTTTAAAGCTAAAATAGTTGTTAGCACCAATAGACTGCTACTGCAACCAATATTAGCAGAGTTAAAATGTGGGTTGACCACATTTGACTGCTTCAGCGATTCATTAAATTTCTCCTCTGTGTTGTTCTCGTATGTTGACATGAATACATTCATTATGTAAATACTGGAGAAGACGGACCAGAAAATCTGTAATAGAAAATGTTCAAATTTTGCTCAATGAAATATTGTTGATTATTATACAAAATCAACAAATCGAGTTTAATTACATGAAAGGCCATAGAAATGTAGATGAGGTATTGCATCTTTTTCCCATTTCAAATCCAGAAAGAGTTCAACAATGGGACTCATAGTTATTTCGATTCGAGACTCTTTGTCAAGGCGAAAGACGTTGGATAGCATGTAGGTCTCGTATACTTCCCGTGAATCATTGCCAATTCCGGTAATCACACTATATGGATACAAATATATTTCAAAAGTTAAAACTTAATTCTAAACGCTTACTATTACCAATCAAGCACTGGTGTAGATTCCTTTTTACTTTACCTGAAATTACATTTGATTTTCAGGTCTCGCTCGGAAGGTTCATCCTCATCTTCCACAAATTCTATGCTGTTTGGGCCGTCCAGCAATGTAATAATGGTGTCTGGAAAGAGCTCGTAAATTGGAGTGATCGCCTCCTCCCCAGCATTATTTCTAATTTTAACATAAAGGAAATTAATCCAAACAAAAGCGAAAAGAACATTTATGGTACAGGCATTTATTTTATATACATTTACTTGATATTAACATCTGCTCCACATTTAAGTAGTTCATGAACTGCTTTCCTGTTTCTTCGTTGGACAGCGTAATGGAGAGCTGTATTACCCGAATTATCCTTCTTATCCACGAAGCTATTGTCAGCTTCGGGTTTACGTCTAAGATACCAATTCAGAAGTAGGGTAACCAGCTCACTTGCAACTTTCTTTTTCTCTGCAATTTAATTACATAAAGTGCATGAAATTCAGACTGGCTGTCAATGCATGCTTTTACAGTAATTTTTGTTAAATGTATTTTGTGTACCACAGTCACAAGCATCATGCAACGGGCTTCTTCCTTTTTCATTAACGAGTTTAAAATGTTATCCGGGGCATTGTCGTACAAATAGTTCTCCAACTCGGACAAACTTCCACTTTGAACAGCTAAACTAATCTGTTTGGTATACTTAGAACTATCACCACAACTCGTTTGTCTTTAATTGTCACTCGTTGTAATGCGACATTATTCTCATTCTCTTCCATTGTTGTTGTTAAAAACTCTTACCAATTTTTATTTCTCTTTTGAAAATTTGACAATTGCGTATATTGGGCTGGAATGAAGTGTTGATAAGCAGATGAAAATTACACTGTAGTCCTTTCTGCACCTGGTTCTGAGTCATGTTTTTCTACGAAAACCTTGGTCATTACTCTCTCATTCTCTGTATCCGTTCTGCTGTGCTGTAAGCCTTATGCTATATGCAACAGAAAACTCTACAGACCTACTGCGAGAGATCTGACGTCTGACACACGTCACTCCATTCACATTGTCAGGCATGCAATGCAGTAAAAAACAGCTCTCAAGCTGGATTGAGTTGAGGGAGACTGTGCTACACTATACTATTGACATTACATTGCACGGCATGATAATACACACGGAAGAAAGAAATATCTCTGCATCTCAAATGCATGCAAGTGTGTGGCGTATTACGTTATAAATCTCATTCCGATGGATGCAGTATATACCTATTACTCATGGATTTATCATTTCCTCGTTCCAGTCTAGTCTTTCACCTAAAGAAGAGCACACCACATCATCTCTCTCCGCTTTTGTGACTTGCTTTCGCATAATACAAACATTCTGTCATCAGCTTTCGGTTTCTATTCATCAGAATGGCAAATCGTTGTAAGTGAAAAACATTCTAAAGGTTGGTTTGTAAACCCGTTCCTTGTTAATTTAACAATGTCATTCATAATTTTTTAACAGTCTCGCTGAAAAACAGGAGGGAAAAGGATGGACCCATACAAGTTGTTCCAGAAAATCCTACCAAGTTTTCATGGGTTTCAAGCTCAACCTCAAGTGTTCCACAATACGCTGTTTGCGTGGATGAAGGGTATGTTGGAAGGAGCTTGGGACATCGGGGAACCTTTGTGTTTGGACTTGAAGGTGGACATCTCCCAATCAGTAATAACAATGGAAATTTGACTAATTATCAGGTAAGAAACCATAATTATACTTCAATACTTGTGATTAAGTTATCCAAGCACGGGTCTGGATTAGAGTCATGAATCATGACTCATGATCTTGCTCTCTTATAAAATCTTGTTTGTCTACAAAATGTGCGTACTTCATACACCACGTATACCTTATGTATATACAACTACAACATTCATGAGTGAAGAGATGGAAAGCCAAAACGTTGAAAACGTTGAAGCAGTGTAAGAATAGTGAGTGTATATATGTGTAAATGCATAATATGTGGTTGTAAAGGTTTTATATGAGCTTACGGGCAGTATTAAAATCTATATATACTTGGTTAACTAAATAGAATACACTGTTTGTTCCTTAGATTTTAACCGATCCACAACAGAAAGCGGAATGGAAGAGGGTAACTGGCGAATTTAACCCAGATTCCTGCAATGCCTTTATTGCAAACCGCGACAAAGGAAATGAGACAAACATATATATTGGAAAAGTGACTTATGAAACTGGAGACTGTGCAGTGGGAACAATACTCAGATCCCCTGGTGCTTGGAAATTTCGCCATCCAATAGCTAACAATCATGATAACCCAATGGAAATTGCTCTCAATGGTGCTGGATGTATATCTTGTGAAGTTTTGTGTGAGAAAAATTGATAATGCTGCCAAATAATTTATTATATGATTAAAGATGCTATTCATGAATGTTGACACTCATACTTGATATGACGAGATTTTTATAAACTTGTAACCTTTCGTTGGATGAATATGCAATTGAATAAAGTTTATTGACGTTTTAAAACTGTTCTTTTAAAAGTAAATGCACAAGCATGAGTTTACTATTTTGGCATTGATTTGGCATCTAAACAAACACACGCATTGAAAGGAAATGAACCTGCCGGCCTGTTAAGAGCACTGTGCATTGCATGTTACGAACTTGCTATGCAATGCACATAATATGGTTATGGTGCGCATCAGAAAAAATAGGTTGCATCATTGCATGGTGCATATTAGTATGAAGAATGCATTCTTTCGACTGGCAAAGTGCAGCTGGACTTCTTTTATAATACAAGGTTACTAGGTTCAAGCGCAAGTTCATACGCGATAGATGAGACTGGAGAACGTTATCTTTGCAAAACAAATATGACACGGTAATGCTTAAAGTCTAGTACATAAAATAAAGTGAAAGTATTAGAAGTGGTAGACGTCATAATGGTTCTTTCATGAAATTATTTATTTAATTGTTCTCATTTGCCAAGTCTCTTTGCATTTTAAGCTCTCGTAACCGCAATTGACTTTCTTTACTGAAATCGTTGATATGCTTCGTGACAATATGGGATTCATCGGGATTAGCAAGTACGTTCGCAGTCTGGCTCTTTGAGTCCGTTGTTTCTTCCTGATTGTTAAACGAAGGCTGAAATAAGGATGAAACTGATCGATTTTTGGTGACCATCCACAACTCTTCAATGGGACGGACATTGGGAAGGGCTGCCAATATTTTTATGATAAATGCTTCCATCAAAAACATTTGCTCCAGTTGTGTTTTCAGACTATTTTCTCGTGCTTTCTTTGTCAAACTCTTGAATGAATTAAAAATCCATCAATATATAGTTAAACAAAGCCAGCAAGCTGCATGATGTGGTTATCGTATTTCACGTTACCTGCATATCACTAACAACCAGACCAACTAGCAAATTTTGGAGTACAATTGCAACAATCGTTATGAACGCGAGTATGAAAATGTTCTTTGTCACCATTACGGCATCTACATCTTCCTCAAATATTTCATCAAAGTTGATTTCACCAGTTAACATTGTCACAATTTTTACAAGTCCCCAGGGTGGCCACAAGTAAAATTGAATCATCTATTTATAAAATATTTTAATTCAAACTGTCTTGAATAATGTATTTATAATATATCGATGTAATATATTGCAGACTTACAGTTGGCATTAGCATTCGGAACACACAACTGAAAGAAATGAGGATGGGGAAAAAGGAGATGAAAAACTTTAGAAAACTTTTTGACACTTTCATCAGCATTTCCATATAGAGACCAAGGGAAGGATGTTTGTTCAGTTGACCGAGAGCTAATAGCCATGCTGTAAAAACAGCCATCTGCATAAAAAAATTGGTATAGTTTTTGGAAATGCAAACAGTTTATAAAAAATATATTCATACTTACGACAGACATTATGAAATCCAACCAAATTGGAAGAAATTTGCAAAAAATGAGAAGTACGTAAATTGAAAGGATGAGTGCCAACTGCCCTTTGTTCTCAAACTGTCGCCAATACGTTCCAACTTTTGGGGTCGCTACGAATTCGAATATTTCCTTGAGCATCACAATCCCAGTTATCACCAAAAGAAGTATACTCCACCAAATGTTTTTGGAATCAAAGTGACGGTTAGTCAACTTTGAATTCTCCAGAAATTCAAAGTCCTGGACTGTATTGTTTCCATATGTGGCCATGCATACATCCATAATATAAATACTGGTAAAAATTGACCAGGAAATCTGCAACAGAAAAAGTTATCTGCCATTTGAGTTTTCGTTACTAAAATTAAATTTAACTCAAAGATTTTTCTTACATGAAAACCCATCGATAAGTAAATGAGATATTTCATCTTTTGCCATTTCAAATCAAGAAATAACTGCAGAACAGGGTTCAAAAATAAGGAAACCCGTGTCTCTTTATCAAGTCGAAAAACGTTGGAGAGCATATACGTCTCGTAAACTTCACGGGGATTATTACCAATCCCCGTTATCACGCTAATAAAATCAAGAATGTTTTTCTAATCGTAATACTTGATAATACTGAATGAGTAAATGAAATGGATATTATTTGTACCTGAAGTTACACTTTATTTTTAATTCTCGGTCAGAAGGTTCATCCTCATCCTCCAAACTCTATACTGTTTGGGCCATCCAGCAATGAAATTATGGTTTCTGGGAGATGCTCATAAATGGGAGTGATTGCCTCTTCCCCAGCATTATTTCTAATTTCAACAGAAAGAAAGTTGTGACTTGATTGCAAATAGAAAAAAAGGAAAGCAACAATTTACTTCGTACTTTATATTAACATCCGCTCCAGAGTTAAGCAGTTCTTGAACAGCCTTCTTGTTTCTTCGTTTGACAGCATAGTGGAGAGCTGTATTATCCTGTATTCATCTTCTTATCCACGAAACTATTGTCATTCTCAGGTTTTCGTCTCTGATACCATTTCAGAATTTCGGCTACCAGCTCACTGCAACTTTCTTTTTCTCTGAAATTTAAATAAACAATGAGATGAAGTAGTCTCATATAACAGAACTAACATTGATTAATTTTGTTGGAAATACATTAAATGGTTACCACATTCACAAGCATCATGCAATAGACTTCTGCCGTCTTCTGTAAACGAGCTTAAAATGGTATTCGGGGCATTGTCATACAAATAATTTTCCAACTCTGTCAAGCTTCCATTTTAACAGCTTCACTAATTTCTTTTGTGTACTTTGATTCACTAATTATTTCAATGTCAGTGACAGTCACTTGTTGCAATGAAATATTATCTCCATCGTCTTCCATTGTTGGTCATACCAAAAACTATGCTTCCGTTTTTGTAAAAACGAGAAAATAAAGTATATTCACCGCTGACTAGAAAGTAGTAGAGGAATGGTAAAAATGATGAAGCAAAGTGGGTTTTTACTAAAACATGAAGCGGACACTGTGACAACAACACTGTTTCTTGGAAAACGGATTGCGAAAAACGTTTTCTTTCGAAATCCGTATAAATAGAAAACACCCTATACCGACATATTCTCCCATATTATTTTGTGTATGATACTCAGAATTGCAGACACGACCTACTGAGTTTTTAATGGTATGGGATTCGGGATCCAATGCAGCATAAAATCTTTTATAGCCAATGAGTTTCCTTTGAGCTATAGGTTGGCTGACTGCCACTATAGTTCTACTTCACTCCTTCGTCTCGAAGATTACAAGTTTACTAATGCAGCTCTGCCGAACTAACCAGGAGAAAGCGCGTTTATGTTCAAATCCACAAATGAAAAAATATCCACGTGATCTTGCATGTAAGGTCCACACAAGCACCCACGTTTTCGTCAGTTGCTTGCTAACGCAGGAGGAAGTGTTGTAACATTTTGAGTGTATTATTATAACTCTAAAACTATATTAATTATTTTCATATTTCATGCGTACAAAAGTAATTTACTGAGTACTAGGGATTATTAATTGTTGTTTGAGTTAAGTGTTTTAAACACCGATACTGATAGCATAATTTGGTTTGAAGACAGTCGCTGTTGCTACTACTATCGACGGCTAAGCAATGAGGTGAGTTGTTTTTCATTATTGTTACTGTCTTGCATATATGGGATGGGATTAGTTAGAAAATTAATTCATAGTATTCGTAATATCATAGTAGTTAGTTAACATGAAACCAATGAAATTATGTGTGTCAATTAGTAAAAAGGAGAGAAGAGCAAGGTGGGCACAAGACCTCGCGTGAAAGTAGATGATTTAAATCAGATGTTAGTCGCTCAAGGGTGAGCGAATATCCGCACTAGAGGTCTACCAGATGAGTTAAAAACTCAGGATTATTGTTGCAGCAAATTGCATCAAAGCTAGATGGTATTACTGCTCTTCCAGTCAATCAGCCAATAAATTCTCTCAGCCTCGAGTCAAGTGTTCAAGATATTAGTGAAGAAGATGCTGATCTTAATGACCCCAATTTTGATCCGATGTCAATGCTGGTGCGCCAACTTGACAATGATAACAAGGAAACATTAGGTATGAGGATCACATGTATAAAATTAATTAGATGCATGTCGTTCTTTTCGAGGCGACAATTAAAGCATCTGTCAGCGTGCGCAGCACGGTGTGACGCAAAAATGATGAGGTGCGACCTCTCATTTGTTTTTCTTACCAGATGAAGGGCAAGAAACAGAGGATGATGTGACACTCAGGGAGTTAGACTGCATACTTCAATCGGTTCGTCCGTCTGAAGAATATGGAGAGCCTTTGTCAGACTCAGTTAGCAAGACATTTGAAGCAATTATTACTCAACCTCTTAAAAAAGACGACTTTGATGCACTTAAAGCCAAGTACTTGTTCCATCAAATGGGAAATTTATGACTGTTCCTCGCGTTAACGGGGAAGTGTGGAAAAATGGAAATCTTTCGAAGAAAATCAAGGCTCAAGATGCAAGAATGCAATACACTCAGCATGGTTTAAGTCGTGCAATTGTTTCCCTCAGTCGTATGACTGATGTTATTATCAATAACACAAACAAGTTACCATCAGACATCTCCAAGGACTTAATGCAGCATATTGTAAATGCTGGGCAACTGTTAGGAACATCAATGAGGGATCTTACTTATCAAAGGCTTCATTGTTTCAAGCCAGCTCTATCTACTGATCTTTCTTCGATTTGTGATGAGCCAAAAATGGGATCTGAATGGTTATTCGGAGAGGATCTGGATACTCAAGCAAAACAAACAAGAGCAAATGCAAAACTTTTGCGCGGAGAAGCGTTAACTCGCAAGCCCTTCCGATACACTCCATATAAGGCTGCGTTCAAGGAACATCTTCTTTAGACCCCAATTTTCAAAATCACCGTCTCAGCCTTTAAACTTCAGGCAGCCTCCACCCTGGAAGGGAGGCCAGTCATTCAATCAGAAAAACAGAAAAGAACTTCCAGCACCAGTAATAGCCGAGGTACACACAAAAATATCAAGTCGTCTTTTGTATTTTGCTGAAAGGTGGAAATTGTTAATTACGGATGAGTTTGCCATAAAAGCAATACAAGGTTATAGTATACCATTTTTATGTCAACCAGTTCAGACGTACGTTCCTACTAATATAAAGATGTCAAAGATAGAAATAATAGCAGTTGATAAGGAAATTGCTAGATTAATTAGCATTGGGGCTATTAGGGAAGCTACCTACACGGATTATCAATTTATCTCCTCCATTTTTTGTGTACCGAAGGCAGATGGAAATTTTAGGTTAATAATTAATTTACGCAATCTCAATGATTTCATTGATTGTCCGCACTATAAAATGGAAGACTATAGGAATGTGTGTAATTTACTACGGCAAGGTTATTACATGGCTAAGATAGATATTCAGGATGCTTATCTTCATATTCCAATTGTTGAATCAAATCGAAAGTATCTGAGGTTTAATTGGAATGGAAAACTTTATGAATATAACTGCTTACCTTTCGGCTTATGTATTGCACCTTACGTGTTTACAAAGGTTATGCGTCCAGTTTTAGGATACTTACGTAGCAATGGACAGTTATCGTCTGCATTTTTAGACGATATTTTATTGTTAGATAAAGATAAGGAAGGTTGTAACAGAAATATTTCAAACACTTTGAAGCTTTTAGCATATCTCGGGTTTGTAATTAATGACAGAAAGTGTGTACTGCACCCTGTTAATTCTATAGAGTATTTGGGTTTTATTTTTAATACCAATAATATGACTATACAGTTACCAACTAGAAAAATTAACAGAATTAAGTCCTTGTGTTCGGGTGCCTTACTAAAAGATAGAATAACAATTCAAACTGCATCTCAGTTATTAGGCACATTAATTTCAGTTACTCCAGCTATTTGTTATAGCCAACTTTATACTCGAGAGATGTCTATTTGTATAAACAGAGCTCTCGTTCTGTCGAGAAGGGATTATAGCCAGTACATGTCTATAAGTGATCAAGTAAAGTTAGACTTACAATGGTGGCTAAGCCATGTTTCGAATGGGTTTAAAAGCATTCATCAAGATACTTACGATATCCATATAAGCGTTGATGCATCTCTTTCAGGATGGGGTGCAGTTTACGATAGGGAAAAGGCTAGTGGTTTCTGGACTATCGATGAGAAATCTTACCATATTAATGTTCTAGAATTATTAGCAATAGAGAATGGTTTGCAGACATTTGTGAAGGGTCAGGGTTCAAAAATCTTGATTAGATCTGACAATACCACTGCAGTGGCGTATTTGAATAGGTTCGGAGGTTGTAGATCTGAGTCTTTATTTAAAATAAGCAAACGGATTTGGCAATGGGCAGAATCTCATTCTCATTGGATATTTGTTTCCCATATTGCAGGTAAATTTAATGTAGAAGCAGATATAGAATCCCGAAGAAAGGTAGATGACACTGATTGGATGCTTTGTAGAAATAGCTTTATAAAAATATGTAACGAGCTGGGTTTACCTACAATTGATCTTTTTGCGAGTGCAAAGTCAAAACAATTAGAAAGATTCGTGTCTAGATTTCCCCAGCCTAATTCAGAAGGCATAGATGCTTTTACTTTTAATTGGGGAAAAGAGTTTGCGTTCGTCTTTGCTCCGTTCTGTTTGATGCCACGTGTTTTAAGAAAAATAGCGACAGACAATGCAAAATGCATCGTGGTGGCTCCTTTGTGGCAAACTCAGTCCTGGTTTCCACAGTTCAAACTTATGAGTTGCTCGGAAATGCTAGAGTTTGGACCTAATGAATCGTTATTAACATGTCCTTACAGTCACAAACCTCATCCTTTGTGGAGGAGCCTGAAGTTAGCAGTAGCAGTATTGTCAGGCGAAAATTTTTGAATATGGGATTATCCGAGGAAGTAGTGAAATTAATCTTTGCTTCTTGTAGTGGTAGTACATGGAAGCAGTATAAAATCTATTTAGATAAGTGGTTTAATTATTGTAATCGATTAAGCATAGAGTATTTAAGACCGAATTTAGAACAAGTATTAAGTTTTTTATCGCATTTGCTAAATTTAGGGCTAGGTTACAGTGCCATTAACACCGCTCGCTCAGCTTTATCAATGCTGTTACCACTTTTTGATGGAGTTAGGTTTGGGGAACACCCATTAACAACACGAGTGATGAGAGGTGTATTTAGGTCACGGCCACCTTCTGCTCGTTATGATAGCATTTGGGATGCCGATCAGGTTGTAATGTTAATTGAGTCTTGGCCTTCAAGTGAAGATTTAGATTTAAAAATGCTTACCCTGAAACTAGTCTCTTGTTGGCGCTCGCGTCAGCTCAACGAGTACAAACATTGTCTTTAATTAAAACTCGAAATGTGAGTATTAATTCTGTAGGAACGGTTATAACAATATCAGACCTTGTCAAGACTTCGGTTGTGACGAAGAAACAACCAAAAATAGTGCTACCAAGATTTAAGGATCATAACAAACTCTGTGTGACTTCATGTTTAGAAGTATACCTTAAAAGAACCAAAGACCTTAGAAAATGCGAAGAGTTGCTTATTAGTTTTTTGAAACCCTATAAGCCTGTGACTAGTCAGACAATTGGTAGATGGTTAAAACTTGTATTAAGTTATTCTAACGTTGATGTAACTAAATTTAAGGCACATAGCTTTAGGCATGCTTCTGTTTCCAAAGCGTATGATTTGGGGTGCAACATTGATCTCATTATGAAGTGTGCTTCTTGGTCTGAAAAATCTAACATGTTCTCTAAACACTATAATAGACCAATAGAAAATAGATATGCGTATGGAGAGTTACTTTTAGGTAGTAGTAATAAATCTAGTTGATTTGTAATATTAATGTAGTATGTATGGAAATAAACTGTGTGCAACCTACCCTTCGTAAGCTTTGAACATCTGCATTAGTAAACTTGTAATCTTCGAGACGAAGGAGTGAAGTAGAATTAAAGATTAAAAGAGAACTTACCAGTTTGAATTTTGATCGTAATTCTACGATCTCCGGAGTTGAAGAAGATTACAAGCCCTATCCCATCCCTCCCATGCAATTTCATATTCTTCAATTAATTTTGCAATAGAGTTACTCAGGGTTAGGTTATAGTCTTTAAACTTAACTGACGAAAAACGTGGGTGCTTGTGTGGACCTTGCATGCAAGATCACGTGGATATTTTTTCATTTGTGGATTTGAACATAAACGCGCTTTCTCCTGGTTAGTTCCGCAGAGCTGCATTAGTAAACTTGTAATCTTCTTCAACTCCGGAGATCGTAGAATTACGATCAAAATTCAAACTGGTAAGTTCTCTTTTAATCTTTAATTTTTAATAGTTAAATTCCTGTACAATAAATATGAATGTATCTGCTCCATAAATAAATCATTGACGTTGTGTTTAATGTTTTAATATTGTGTCCTAATCTGTCATATAATGTATACCAAACAAAAAAAAAATCTAGTAAAATAAAATGAGAGTGCAATCATTAAAGCTATATGTACTAATGTGAAAATTAAGAAGAGAAATTTTTAACTAAGTAGAAATCTAGGTAAATTATAATCAAGATTCTTGTGTAAGATTATATTTACTGAAATGTATATTATCGTATATTATGCAGTATACCATTTTTTTGTGTGTTAACTTATGCGATATAATATATGTATTATTCAAATAATGCGAGAACGTAAGAGAAAGTTCCAATAAAATGCAATAAATAAGCAAATAACTAAATCAACATGGCTGTGCATAATTTTTAATGCATGGATGGATCCTGAAAGAATAATTTATGCTAAAAACTGGGATATAGCAAACGATAAGATGACTTGTCATGATGAATGAAATTTGCAATTTTAGTTTAACATAAGGGTTGAAAACAAAAAAGAAAATATTTTTGACACGTTTTCCTAAATTAAAATCTTAACATGCCTCAAACTTAATTCACTCAGAAAAGTACAAAATTAAACTTTTACAGGGAAAAACTACTTAATAATACTTATACATGATAATTCGCATTTGAAATCAAATTCCTTTTATCAATTCATCTCATTTACTTTTGTAGCTCACTAGAGCTCTAGTCTATGAGCTCTGTTCTATAAGTGAATAACACTCACTAACAGTAACTATTAAACATCTGTACCACACAAGAATGAAGTATTTATATACTTGCTACACCTGCGACATAGCAAATAGGCAAACAAGGCATCTCTTTTGTTGCTAGTTAGTATTTAAGCACATGGGAAATGTGGGAAAGCTCCCAACGTACTGGCAACAAAGTAAGTATTTCCAGTACGGTAGCAAAGTAGTATGGGTGAAAAGAAACTTAGGTTCGACGACGTTTCTCGTTCTACTCTGCCTCACCATTCACTCTGGAGAAAGCAGCGGATAGAGAAGCAGCGCCACTTTCACATGTCTACTTGTTGCCATTGGAAATATTAATACATTATCGTACACACACAGTTATCTCCGGGTTTTTTTTTGCCCTCGTCAGCTTTAAAACAACGAATTGTCATTTAATAAACTTTTCGAGTCAGTGCTAAAGCATGGAGGAAGTAGTTTTTCTACTTGTCCATAGGCCTTTGGTTCTATAGCCGTCCTTTGTTGTAAGACCCAAATTTCCTACTAGTAGGAAATCATTCATTAGTATCAGCATCAACACAAGTTTAAACCTGATCATTTAAAAAATCATTATCAACGGTCTCTTCTAACCTCCATATTATTATATTTCCAGTTCCTTCTACTTTGTGCAAGAATCTCAGTCTACATTGAGGACACGTGTCCCACTCGCTCTTGTTTGAAACGAAAACAGCGCAAAATGAGAAAGGAAGCTCTTCGACGGGATGCTCGGTACTGATGGTACGTTAATTGTCATATTTTTAAAAGCAAGTCACTCACTCACTCCATTATTGACTTACTGTTTTTTCTACTTGTATCAAACTTGACAGAGCCTGAATCATGCGATAAAGATCCCGACCGACCTCCACCACCCACTGATGAGAATATCACTGCAGAAATAATTTGCCAACCTTACATCTATGGAGATGAATACGTCTCTAGGCGAGACTGGAAAACATACGGGGGCTTAACTTGTGTCGCCGCCAAAAACATTTTATTACCCTGGTTGTTATAAATCATTGAAAAGCTAGAAAGCTCGAATGATGGTTTAATTCTATACTAAAATTTTAGAAACGTGACACACAGTGATATGCAACTAGTTAGTGAAGAGATAAAGATTAAAATGTAGTTCTATATACTACTATTCTGAGA
>LJIJ01003969.1:0-16641 GCA_001718145.1 Orchesella cincta | reverse complement strand
AGCACTACGCATCAAATTAGGCTATAAAATAACCTGTAACCATGTATGATGTGTGCCTGTTTGACTCTGTCTCTCTTCTATTAAACAACTACTCTTCCCATTGGCAATAACCCTTGTGTGTATCGGTTTGTGTATTATTATATCATATCGCATCACATACGCAGACATATACATTTCATGGCCGACTTAAGCAAAAACTACCCGTTGTTGATCAGTGCTCCGATTTTTCGGTTTTACTTTTCCTGAACGAACTGTAATTATCATCTTTTGCCACGAGCAGTTACATCTTCAGGCACCCGGGAGAGGAGACGCTACGCTAGGCCAGCGCAGTTCACCTCTTCGTCCAAACATATAGTAATGTCTGTACAGGACGCAACATATATTATTATATATTACTTTGAATTCATATTATTTCAAGTTGATCATCTTTGGACTACCGCATTTTGTGTGGTACCAAATTATACTTCGCTCTTCTAGTGTCGTGTAGTATATCATAATGGTTTAGAAAAAGTCTAAAACTCTTCTATTTTACCGGTAGTGCAATTAGTATTGCTTAAATATCCCATCTTACAAGTTTTGTCTCACTTTGCCCCAAGAAGCAAAGTTCTATTCACCACAGCCACATTCTCGTTGCGGTGGGATTAAACGAACAGCATCAGAGCTCTTTTATCTAAAACAGAAAAATTTAAGAATCAATTATATAGAAATTTTTAAGGTAACTCCATTACATGAGTTGACATGAATTTATGGTTTTTATTGCAGTGCATTATAGCTATTGGTCTATTCTTAGTCCCATATCATACCGTTTACTTACAAGGCTGTAAAGGATGGATAACCTTCATTGTGTTATTCAGGCTATTGAGACTTGGGATATAGACGTCTAATAATCAAATAATCAATCAATTCCCTTGTTGGAATCAATTTAAAAAGGCTTCTGCGTAATTAAGAAGAAAATAAATTAAAGGCAGCATTTATGTGGCTAACAGAAGAGTATGCTCTAGAATTATTTTGAAATTCTATGCCTACGCCTTTATGCCGACCCTATTGCCATATGCCCCGCTGCACATGTCATTCATACCTTCCCACGTTAAATAAATTTAATTACATACTTCCTGTTGGAAAGTTTGTAGCTGTTTCGTTCATTGTTCAAAGTTTTCATGAAATCTATTGTTTCGATTTTCATGAACTCTTTTGTTCAAAAATTTAGGGAAGTCTATTGTTCAGATTCCTATAGTTTTAAAAGCCATAATACGTTATCTTAGTTTCACAATTGCGCATTGACGCATTATTCAATTATTATTGCCCTATACTTACATCTCACTTCCTGTACAACTCACCATGAGTCAACGCAAAACGCGGGCTCAAGGAGAGGCTACGCCTCGTGATCTAGAATCCGAGTTAAAGCGTATTCAGCAAGAAAAGGATCAAATCAAAAATATTAGAAGAACGCGGTCGTTTCATACCGTCACCCGAAACGTCATTAATAGGACTTCCGGATGTGCAGATTAGACAACGAGATATTAGACATTCGATACCTCGTAGGGTACTTTCATATGGGTGATGCTGATGATCGACGCCCTAGATTCTCGAGTACGAGATATGAAGAGCTAGATCCTAATTATCAACCACCTATGAGTCATAAACCCGCATTAAGTGCGCATTTGCAACTAGATTCGCTGCTGCTTCACCAATACAACATATACCTAGATTTTCAAAATTTTCAGAAAAACTAGAGGGAGAGATTGCTCATCCTTCACAGACACCGGATGTTGGTTCTATTGTTCCCACTCCTATATTTTCTGATTTAGGACAGGATGTTGGTTTACAAAACTCCCAGCTATTATTGTTTCATCTCCAACGGTGTCGCAATTAAATGTGGAACCACTTCCGTTCATACTTTGGCAACTCCACCTAGTATTGTTTGCAACTTCAACCTCGAATCTAGATGTTCCACCTGTCACTCTCTACAGTTTCCGTCACCATTGACGAAAGATAAGGAAACTATGTCATAAGAGTTAAAGGTGTGAGGACAAAAGCGCATGTCACTTCCTGCCGTCATGGGTAAGAGAGATCGTGAAACAACGATCCTGTCAGACTCAATTGAGCAGACAGACCCCTGAAACGAAAGGATTTGGAATTACAATCTTCCATTGAGAGATTACATCGCACAGAAACGTGGCAGAAGTAACATTGCAAAATTGCATAGATCACAACAAGTGATGCAACAAGGCGATTATCCTTTATCACATCCGGCTCCTCCAATATACTGAGTTTGGACAAAGGATACAGAACAAAAGGGACCATTAAATCCTATGTTTTTCGGTACCCGATACATGTCTCTGAAACCTCTGTATCCTCGCCTTCAACAGTAACAAAAAGAACTCCCACCGAAGGAATTGAAATTCCCTAGGCCTACTTCACAAGTAAAGTATGGCCCCGAACATTCTGATTTAATTTTAGACAATATGGAAACTTCCGGTCAAAACGTTTTAACATCTACATCGTATCGTCAAAATACACTGAGTCATGATGACTCCCTTGATACTGTTTTTGATGAAAGTTCTGACAAGGATATTTTTCCTCATGATATTGATCTATTCGGCACAGGAAACAATCCACATCCATTGCTGATGATGACATAGCATCAGGGTTTTCACAATTATCGATGCATGAAGTACAACCTTCTGCACCAATCGCTACATCAAGCGTTGGTTCGTTAGTCGACCCCTATTGCCAGATCAGATTACATCTGTGACTTCCGTTACAGATCGGCCCATTGTTCATTCTCATGTGGCCTCGAGTACTCACTCTGCATATGCATTTGGTACTGGTGCTCCCAGTCCATTTTAAGACACTATAAAACAGAGGACTCCCAGTCCTTCGAAAGGCATTGTGACTTCACTCCTCAACGTGTTCGGTCGAAAATCGAGTTCTCCTAAAAAGACAAAGTCTACTGACAGCATTGTCACTACATCACCTAGTATTAACACTTAGACGTACAGAAGTTATACCACCACAGTATCACTTAGATTATAGTGATCTTCTTCCGTATCAGACTCCAGACTCTCAATTGTTACTACTACTTCAGTTGTTACTTCTCCAGGTACGTATCATATAACCTGATATACATTCTTCTTTCAGTACCTGTATGTACAGTTAATCCATTACTATTGATACGTACTGGAGGAAGTAACAACGAAGTAGGTAGTTAACAATGAAAGAGTCTGGTGTCTGATACGGAAGAAGATCACTAAAATCTAAGTGATACTGTGGTGGTATAACTTCTGTACGTCTAGTGTAAATACTAGGTGATGTAGTGACAATGCTGTCAGTAGACTTTGTCTTTTTAGGAGAACTCGATTTTCGACCGAACACGTTGAGGAGTGAAGTCACAATGCCTTTCGAAGGACTGGGAGTCCTCTGTTTTATAGGTGTCTTAAATGGACTGGGAGCACCAGTACCAAATGCATATGCAGAGTGAGTACTCGAGGCCACATGAGATGAACAATGGGCCGATCTGTAACGGAAGTCACAGATGTAATCTGATCTGGCATAGGGTCGACTAACGAACCAACGCTTGATGTAGCGATTGGGTGCAGAAGGTTGTACTTCATGCATCGATAATTGTGAAAACCCTGATGCTATGTCATCATCAGCAATGGAAACAGGATGTGGATTGTTTCCTGTGCCGAATAGATCAATATCATGAGGAAAAATATCCTTGTCAGAACTTTCATCAAAACATTATCAAGGGAGTCATCATGACTCAGAGTATTTTGACGATACGATGTAGATGTAAAACGTTTTGACCGGAAGTTTCCATATTGTCTAAATTAAATCAGAATGTTCGGGGGCCATACTTTACTTGTGAAGTAGGCCTATTAATTCCTTCGGGTGGAGTTCTTTTTGTTACTGTTGAAGGCGAGGATACAGAGGTTTCAGAGACATGTATCGGGTACCGAAAACACTAGGATTTAATGGTCCCTTTTGTTCTGGCATCCTTTGTCCAAACTCAGTATATTGAGGAGCCGGATGTGATAAAGGATAATCGCCTTGTTGCATCACTTGTTGTGATCTATGCAATTTTTGCAATGTTACTTCTGCACGTTTCTGTGCGATGTAATCTCTCAATGGAGATTGTAATTCCAAATCCTTTGACGTTTCATTTCAGGGTAGTCTGTCTGCTCAATTGAGTCTGACAGGATCGTTGCTTCACGATCTCTCTTACCCATGACGGCAGGAAGTGACATGCGCTTTTGTCTCACACCTTTAACTCTTATGACATAGTTTCCTTATCTTTCGTCAATGGTGACGGAAACTGTAGAGTGACAGGTGGAACATCTAGATTCGAGGTTGAAGTTGCAACAATACTAGGGTGGAGTTGCCAAGTATGAACGGAAGTGGTTTCCACATTTAATTGCGACACCGTTGGAGATGAAACAATAATAGCTGGAGTTTGTAAACCAACATCCTGTCCTAAATCAGAAACTATAGGAGGTGGAACAATAGAACCAACATCCGGTGTCTGTGAAGGATGAGCAATCTCCCTCTAGTTTTTCTGAAAATTTTGAAAATCTAGGTATATGTTGTATTGGTGAAGCAGCGAATCTAGTTTGCAAATGCGCACTTAATGCGGGTTTATGACTCATAGGTGGTTGATAATTAGGATCTAGCTCTTCATATCTCGTACTCGAGAATCTAGGGCGTCGATCATCAGCATCACCATATGAAAGTACCCTACGAGGTATCGAATGTCTAATATCTCGTTTCTAATCTGCACATCCGGAAGTCCATTAATGACGTTTCCGGTGACGGTATGAAACGACCGCGTTCTTCTAATATTTTGATTTGATCCTTTTCTTGCTGAATACGCTTTAACTCGGATTCTAGATCACGAGGCGTAGCCTCTCCTTGAGCCCGCGTTTTGCGTTGACTCATGGTGAGTTGTGTGACGGAAGTGAGATGTAATTATAGGGCAATTATAATTGAATATTGCGTCAATGCGCAAAGTTGTGAAACTAAGATAACGTATTATGGCTTTAAAACTATAGGAATCTGAACAATAGACTTCCTAAATTTTGAACAAAAGAGTTCATGAAAATCGAAACAATAGATTTCATGAAACTTTGAACAATGAACGAAACAGCTACAAACTTTCCAACAGGAAGTATGTAATTAATTTATTTAACGTGGGAAGGTATGAATGACATGTGCAGCGGGGCATATGGCAATAGGGTCGGCATAAAGGCGTAGGCATAGAATTTCAAAATAATTCTAGAGCATACTCTTCTGTTAGCTCACATAAATGCTGCCTTTTAATTTATTTTTCTTCTTAATTACGCAGAAGCCTTTTTAAATTGATTCACCAACAAGGAATTGATTGATTATTATAGACGTCTATATCCCAAGTCTCAATAGCCTGAATAACACAATGAAGGTTATCATCCCCTTACAGCCTTGTTAGTAATTGGTATGATATGGACTATAAATAGACCAATAGCTATATTTATGCACTGCAAGAAAACCATAAAAATCATGTCAAACTCATGTAATGAGTTACCTATAAAATTGTATCTTTAAATTTTCTGTTTTGATTAAAGAGCTCTGATGCTGTTCGTTAATCCCACGGCACGAGTATGTGCAGTTGGTGAATAGAACTTTGCTTTCTTGGGGCAAAGTGAGACAAAACTTTTAGATGGGATATTTATGCAATATTATGCACTACCGGTAAAATAGAAGAGTTTTAGACATTTTCTAACACATTATGATTTACTACACGACACTAGAAGAGTGAAGTATAATTTGGTACCATCACAAATGCGTAGTCCAAAAGATGATCAACTGAAATAATATGATTCAAATAATATATAATATATATTTGCGTCTGTACAGACCTTACTATATGTTTGACGAAGAGGTGAACGCGCTGGCCTAGCGTAGCGTCTCTCTCCGGGTGCCTGAAGATGTAACTGCTCGTGGCAAAAGATGATATTAACAGGTTCGTCCAGGAAAAGTAAAACCGAAAATCGGAGCACTGATCAACAACGGGTAGTTTTGCTTAAGTCGCCATGAAATGTATATGGTCTGCGTACGTGTGATGATATGATATAATAAATACACAAACCACACAAGTGTTATTGCCAATGGGAAGAGTAGTTGTTTAATAGAAGAGAGTCAGATTCAAACAGGCACACATCATACATGGTTACAGGTTATTTTATACTATTTCTATTAGTGCTAATAAGTACAGTGAAAGATATCCTTATAACTATAGTATCCTAATAATAGCTTATATCTATAAGTGTACAATATACATGAGAGGGTATGGATGTCAATTATAGATCAAGGAGTAATTATAAATCACTGTTGATGTGGGTCAGCAATATGATCCACGGTTGAGGGTTGATAACAGGAAGTGCTCTGGATAACAAAGGGTGTCCGCAGAAGCGTACATCCGGTTGGGTGATGAGTAATAATGGTCACTCATAACATTGTCGTATAAGTCAGTCATGCGCGGAATATTATTACAATATTCTATTACATGTTAATTCTCATAACATGTCACATCACTATCACCTCGCACACCACTGCATAGCAGTGGGTTTATAGTGATTGTAGATAGCATGCGCATTACAATAAATGGAATACCTGCCTCAAGTCGTCACTGAAGTTTTCATCAAACCTAACTAGGTCAATAGAACTGAACACATTTGTTAACTCAAACTTGGCCATCTCAGTGATTTTCTTGCAGCGTCATAACTAAAATCCTCATTTTCTGGGACATTGTTGATAAACGTTTGTTTGGCAGCAACAGGCACTTTTTGAAGGGTGCCTGTTACTCTCATAATGGCTTGTCGGTTCAATGTTATAAATGCTAGCTGTAATCCTACACAGACAAATTTTGAAAACAATCATTTAATAAACAATTACAAGAATATTAATGTTTGATTTCTAAATTAATTTACTACCTTTTGCAATGTTTTGAAGATTACAAGGTTCAACGGACTTCCAGTTGATACTAAAATGTTGAATGGCTTGTGTGTAATAATCTGGTTTGCCCACGCAATCCCGTGTTTTGTAAACCTTGAAACAGTTTCCATAAGTTTTCGCCGACTTCCAGCTTACATTTAATGAAAATGGCAAGTTGGTACATCCACATACGTCTCGAAACTGCTTCGTTTGTCCCCGAAAGTAGTCTTTTTCATAATACCCTAGATTCACCTGAGGCATGTTTTCCAATTCCGTGCAGTCCCTAAACGAAGTCACCTTGTAGCCTCGACTTTCCACGTTTTTGTATTTGTATTGTAATCGACTCATCTGGCTTTCCTCTATTATAATCTTGTTGCCCCAATCCAAACAATCTTTACTTGTAAAAACAGCAATACATCCGCTTGTTTTTATTGACCCTTCTACCTTTTGATGGGAAGTTGGCAAATTTTGGCAGTTTTTGGAGGAGAAAGACTCGTACATCTCCCCTAACGAACGAGTAGCATGTTATATTTGAAGTTGAAAGCCTTTTTTGTACGAAAAAATGTCACTTTCTTACCTGCAAAATTTTCCTCTATATAAAATTGGACGTTTGCAGCACCGGCATAAGTAATGCACACGGAGACAAGTGCAAAATTTAAGAGAAGGAATGAAGTTGCCATTGTTATATTTTATTATGTACGGAACTCTACCACCTCTTACGCATCTAACCCACAAAATCGTTGTGAGCGAGCACGGGAGTATTGTGTATTTATTAATCATTATCATGTAACTTGTACTTGTTTATGGTGTTCGTACCCACAATCGTCAAGTAAGTATTGTTATCAGCAGATTAACCACAAAAACTTCACATCCATGTATTTCTGTGCAGATTTTAGTGTTCTTTGTACAAAGGAAGTAACGACCTACTTCTTACCTCACTTGCTCTATTAGTGATTATGTGTGGCTGGTAAGACATCCGGCATGAAATTTTTACTACGGAATCTAGACCAATTTAAATATGGATACATTTTAAAATACCTTTTTGCAAGTGCTATAAGTTTTATAAGCATAAATGAAAAGAGTACTTTGTCGTTTGTAGGCTTTGGTATGTTTTGTAATAAATTGAATTACAGATTATTCCAACAGAAATTTATTTACCAGATATATTAGAATACGCCATACCAATAATGCCAATGTTACGTGGATGTGAAAGTGAGGAAAAGCACTGTGCGGATTCCATCCACCTACTCGCTTCCAATATGTCCATTATGAATGTAAATCAGTTATGTAAAACGAGAATTGTATTACATTCTTTTTCCTATTTTTAATTTTTTACTCCTTTTCAGATTTCATTCAAGCTATTTTAGAAATTGAAGTGAAACGAAACTACCCGTAATTTGCAGCTCATCGTCGTTGTGATGAAGCCTCATCATTTTGAGGCTTGATCACAACGACGGAGTCAGCATTCTTCGATGCAAATAAAAGACGAAATAGAAAACGGACAATACGGGAAGAAAGTCAGTACCAAAATGAAGAGGAGAAAGATGTCTTGCAGATGTTTGAGTTGTCAGAATCCCAAAAGAAAAGTCGATGTTGGAAGTTTTCAAACAAAAATGTAAGAAAACTACGATTAGCTAACCAATGTTTTCAACAAAATGATGAACCTAATTGGCAATGTACAGGATTCACGTCATTGTACATGCTTATAAAAACAGGATGCCATGCCTTCTGACCAGTAAGAGATCTCAAGAACTAATATACAAAACCAAAGTATGACGATAATGTGCCATGTTCATTTCCAGTTTTACCCATTTGCAAGCATATTTTACAACAAGTATACAAGTAATTTCCCAAAAATATCCCTAATACTAGATAAATATAAAATTGTGACGTTTTTTTGACATCAATAATACTATTTTTAACCTCCAGTTTCGTTATTTCATGCTCGTTTTCTACTACTGGATAAACTGACGAAGGGTGAAAATGGTGAATGATTCTGCTCCATTTGTTGCTAACTCTGTCCTTGTATAGAAGCTTGAAAAAGAGATAATTTGATATTTGACTATGAAATGAACTACTACTGCAGATAGAAGTAGACGGAAACTGTTAATCATTGTTTGAAAACGTTGGAAAACCTGGGGAAATTGAACTCATTCTTGTTTCAAATAAAAGTGTGGATATCAAATTTTGTAATGAATTTTTCTACAATGGTGCGACTATTTTGCATAGTTCCAATTCTATTACGTAAGCTATTAAAACCCATTAATATGAAAATCTGTGACTCTTCCACGAAAAGGAGAAGTTTTCGAGCTTAGGAAGGTTCCCTATCATCCTCAGCCGCTTCATACTGGCATTTAATTTTAATTCAATTAACTTTACTACTCCAAACATCACATTGAAAGCGTAACAAGTAAGAATTTTTGTTAGAAAAGGTTTTTTCAACAGACTGCGAAATGACGAAGCTTTCTGATTTTTGTGTAGTTTCGTCAATCGCTCATTTATACAATGATAAAGCAATACTAAAGAGGTCACAATGTCCCTTTCATTACTTGCACAGAATACCTCAGTTATCCATATTGTTGTACAAAAAAGGCATTTCTCAGTTAACCCCCAATGAGTAGATCTTCCCTTTTTCAATCTTTTTTCGCATCGTCATCAAACTCCGCAGCTATCCAACTTCCTCCTCATTATAATTTGCGTCACAAGCAATTAATTATAATGTATAATTTTACACCACTTAAAATCCAGTCAGATTTTAAACCACTTGTTAAGTTTCAACTTTTCAAGATCCCGAAGTACCCCTCTCGCTCTCTCTCGTGTTAACCCCGCACATTCGACAGATCTAGTGGTCCATGATTTATCCTCTGATTCTGCTAACAGTTTATGAGCTATCCTATCAATTTATCATGGAAAGGTGCTAACTAATTTCTGTACCAGAATTAGATTCTTACATTCTCTCAAATTGCCTAAGCACATCAATCCGTTTCAAACTGAAAAAAAAATCAGTCGCTGCAGTGAGCAACCACAAAACAAGTTTAAAATTCTTCCATGCTCCGTTCTTGGAATGGGAGAAAGTCGAATGTCTCAGCCCCAACCCATTTTTTCCGTAAACGATTTGGTATACAACTTTTGAGCCCATCCGTAATACAAAACTACACTAATAATTTATATTTCCAGGATCAAAACGTTCAAAGACATTCGTATTAGACTGATAAAGAAACAGTTTGAAAAACAAATCAGAAGAATTCAGTTCTTTACCATGAAAAAAGAAAAAAAATCAACAAAGGCACCGTGATTTCTTGTTTATCATAATCATTTATCCCCTCTTCCCATGCCGTTTGCATTACGATTTTGTACCTTCCGCATTTACGTTTCCCGTCTAATAAACTAATCTCCAACCAGGCAATTTTAACCCTTTTAACATTTTGGCATTGGTTTAAATACGAAATATAATCCTCCAGAAGATTTACAAAGAGGTTTACACCTGCTTATATTTAATATAGTACTAAGCAAAGTAGCAAATACATGTGAAATAAACCACAATACAGCTCTAACTTTGTTATTACGAGCATGTCACGCCAACAACACAATGAACGTAATTGGTTTCTGCTGGACTATAAAGGTGCAGAAATACAATCAGCCAAGCAAATGAGGATATGAATTGGGATCACTCACCAGGTAAAGCCAAGACGAGTACAGCAGTCAGCATCGCTCTCACACTGAAGCCCTTTCACGTAACAAAGTAGGTAAGTGAGCGATGCTCATTCGTGAAGTGAATATTCGTCTTAATAGTTAAGTTGGGGAGAAGCTTTCATCGCTTTAACTTAGGCTAAGCAAATCTTTATGTGACTTTGTACACATACTACGCTAGAGGAATAAATATATACACCTCGATGGCATAGAGCAACACTAGCCCTCCAGGTTTTGTAGAAGCAACAGCGTTGTGCCCAGACCATTCCTTAGCATCTTGTGCATCGCATCTCATAACCACAGGCGAGAGCAGAGTCAGATACCGTGTCCGTTAGCAGTAGCAGAGACCAAAGGAGTATATATGATCCGGCCGGAAGGAGCATACATACCACCCGTTATAAGTGGCGATTCCTCCAGAAAACAACTGGATTCTTCGGAGTTTTTGGTCTTTTTGGTTATCTATTCTGTCCTTAAAGGCTGTAAGTCAGTATATCTAATTTTAATACCATTATCTGGTCTATTATCATTGGTAAAGTGCAAAATGTAAGTGGAAATTTTTTTTGTGTGATTGGAATTAATTGTGAGAGGAATATTTATTTTAAGTGGGTTCATGTTTGCTGAGGTAAATTACTAACAATTTCAACGATTTAGGTACATTATTTTGTGGGGAAATAGTAAAAATTTATTAGAGATTGGGCAAAAGTAGTGAAATTGTTTCGTGGATCAGCCACCGTTGCTGAAAATCACTTTAGTTTGGATTTGTTTTTTCTGTTTCGATTTTTGTTCTGGGGAGAATCAGTTTCTTTTATAAAATCATTACCGATATCCTGTAAACACTATTGGTGATTGGCATTAATTATTGATGAGTTAATTGACCAAGGGAGTATATATGATCCGGCCGGCAGGAGCATACATACCACCCGTTATAAATGGGAAACATTGAAATTAAATCCAAAATTAAAGCTGCTGAGTGTGATAGGAGACTTTTATAAACTTTGGAACTCGGACTCGGAAGTGCATAAATTTTTTTAAGTAATCTGGAATTAGGAATAATTGGTGGTGAGCTGAATTTATAGCTGGAAATTTGGGAAAACCCCATATTGTCACTACTTTTTTGGCATTTTCAAAGGATTTAGACATAAAATCTTACATTTTTATTTCATGTTTTATAACTTATGCATGTCATTCGACCACCGTCTTCAGCTTGGAATCCAAACTTGTCATAAAACCATATAAACGAGTAAGGAAAACCCGAAAAACTGGAGTTTACATACCTAAATAATCATCATCATCAACATCGATGATATTAAAAACAGCATATTTTAGATGCAAAAAACATGCAAGTTGGAATCTCATATTTTGTCCTTCATTATTTTTTTCTTAAAAAACAATACCTATTTCCCAATCGCCGCCCTTATTGTTCCTAATCACAATGCAGATCCTGAAGGTAACATATTTTTACATTGTTTTTTGACGCGTGTGACCGCAGTTCTTATCCAACCTTCGTTGGTTTCGCTCATTTTCTGATTTCAGCTCTAAATCAAACAGCTTTACTTGGGTTTTGCCACTTTGCCACCACCTCAGGCGTTCGGAAGGCTTTAGAATTCAACTGAGAATTGGTAACAATTCAGTTCATCAATTAAATGAATTCCCTACAAATTTCTGATGGGTTCTGTATTTTTGAATTTCTTTGAAAATAGAATTATCATGAGTGACCCGGGGCACAGCAGTGGCTGCGGATCAAGCGGTGGCTACACCACCTCCGACTCTGAGATGGAGTTCAGCGGCGGGTTTCCTGAAAGCTATCAAGAATCAGTGGTGGAAAAAATTGTCGCTGAAGCAGGTGCCGCGGTGGCAAATTCAGCTGGAAATGGAGCAGTGGCTAAAGATCCCGCAGAATTTGGTGCGGCGGCTTTAATTCCTGCTGAAGATGTTGGGGCAGCTGCTAATCCAGCAGAAGAATTTGTCGAAGAAGTTGAAATTAGTACTAATGATGATTCCTCCTCCTCCTTTGAAGGGGCTCATGGAGTGGTGGCTAATCCACCAGCAAATATTCTCGAAGGGGTTGAACTGAGAACTGCTAACGATTCCTCCGACTTTTTTGAAGGAGCTGAGAAACGGATTTTTATCCTGTTTAGCAGGAAAGATGGGGCAAATTGGGATCAAAATTGCGACTTGAGGCAGATTCCAAGGTAAAAACCGCCCATAAACCCAAGGTCAAATTATTTCTAAATTGGCCATGAAACTAAACAAAATTTTGAAGGTTTTTTGCTATTGTGTATTGGTTTTTATTGCGAAAACCCAAAAATATTTTTGACAACTTCCAAGGTTGTCTATAAAATTGCAAAATTCATGATTATTTTTTTAATTATTTTTTTGCAGAGAATCCTTGGAAACTTTGCTTGGATTGGTTAACTGCCGCATCATCAGCTCCATTTCAAATTTTGAAATTGATGCTTACGTTCTCAGGTTTTTCCATTGCTAGTTAAATCAAGCCACGATTTTTAAAAACCAATTCAAGCTAGTTTTTTCTGTTTACAGCGAGAGCAGTCTTTTCATTGGAAAACGTTACATGGTTCTAAAAACATGTGGGAATACAACACCGCTCCACTGTCTTCAGTTGTTGTCGAGCCTTGTTACAAGGTTTACTAAATTCGATGCTGTTGAGGTGCGAAACATTTTGAATGGCATTATTCGCGAGGGAGAATAATTTCCCACTAATTTATCATCATCTTCATGACTTCAGAAGAAAAATTATTTATTTTCAGAGTCTTTACTACTCTCACAAGAACTTTTTGCGGCCAGAATTGCAAACGGTACCGTACCGCAAATTTGAAAACGAGATTGAAATATTGGACACCTTTTTAAATCAGGAGAACGTCTCAAACTATGTATTGGGAAGTTTGAGTCGAGAATGCTACTATTTGTACACTTTTGATGCAGATTTTGCCAGAAATACGTTCGGTCGTGTGACAGAGCAGACGCTGGAAGTAATTATGAACAAACTGGATCCAGAAGTAATGAAGATTTTTACTCAAAAAGAGTCTACAAATGGAAGAGTTGCGACTTTGGTAGATATTTTTGGTAACCTACAATATTTTTTGGTTTCTTGTTAAAAAATCATAGTGTCCAATTTTTTACAGAAATCGGGGATTCACCAAATTATTCCTGGGATGGTGATCGATGACTTTTTATTTGAGCCTTGTGGGTATTCAATGAATGGGATAATGGAGGATGTAAGTTATTTTAATTTTCAATCTGGAATTCAGTAAAAATCTTTATTTTCAATTTTTAAATAATTATAAATTCATATTCATTTTTAATTATTTTTTCTTTCCCAAATTATTATGGAATTTTCTCAAATTTTTGTTAAATTCTCTAGGGCTCCTACATGACAATTCACATCACCCCGGAGCGAAGCTTCTCATTCGTTAGCTTCGAGACAAATGTCGCCCTTGACTCTTATCGAGAAGTTGTGGGTAGAGTTGTGGACTTATTTAATCCTGAGAGATTCATGGTGACATTTTTTTCCGAGAAGGTAATTACTTTTTGTAAATTAATCAAAGCTATTCGTGTTGTATACAAGTGAATACAAACTGATTTGTGATTTTATCAGATGGCTGGTCATGACGAGTTGAATGCAATGGACATTGTTGGAGCTAGATGGATTCGTCACGACAGTCAGTACAATCGGTTGGACTGGACTGATTTGACTTACGCATATTTTGCAAAATTCTAAAAATGATTGAAGTGATCTGATCCAGACATCATCTTGAACACTTAATAATATTTTGTCATATTTATTTCGAATATTTAATTATCATTCTATTTTGTGAGGAGCGAGTTTATAAAAATTATATATAATGAATTCAGAAAGTGGTGAGAGAGAAGGTGAATAAAAATACTAAATTCATATGTATAAACCCAACCTATTAGAATTTTAACCAGAGAAAAGGCTGAAGGAACGGTGTACCAATTCTGAAATCAATTAGCATTAGGTATGTTAAGGGTTTTCTGAACGAAGTCTTACAATGCCCCTGATGTTAACGTCTCATCTCGTTGTTTGTAAAGGTTTATTTATGAATTTTCAACTTTAGCAAATGATGCGAGCTCATTACATTTCAGGACGGATTTACTAGTATGATGAAATGTTGGATTGAAATTTCAAAAATTACGAGAAATTAGAATGGTAAACATAGAAGTGTTCCATAGAATCAAACTGATGTTTTCGGCACACATCAGCTTAACAGAGCGATGCACGTAATGGGAAAAGCTAATAGCGTTCGGTGGGTACGTTATTACCATTTGCGTCATCAACATTAATTCTAATACTCGTCTGGTTTTGTTGAGATTAATTAAGGTGTGACGTATATATTTAGACTTACGTCCTTATAATTACGTCCTTAGTATGGTCAAAATATTTTGGAAAAACTGCAAAGTTTCCCTTGCAAAAAAAACGCATAATATAGTAAGGGAGAAAGTCGTTTAACATAGTCAATATTAGCACTACTAACTAACGTATATCTGCAAGCTATTTTGCGGTGTTCTCTATTTCTCTACCATTTTAATAATTAAAGGATTGGAAATTTTCTGACCGAACCTGCAATTCATTATGTGCTTCAAACTGTTTATCCAATAAAATTTTTTCAAAGTAAACTGATCTGACATGCAATTTGTGTTAATGGCTTACACAAAATAAACTGCTGGTGTTGAAAAAGCACACGTTTATGAAGTAGAATGTTTTTCTCTCTATTTTCTTGAAAGAAATTTTGTACTTTAAAACATTGTACTTCACTTCCTCTGGACCGTGACCTACTTTCTCCACGTCGGTTGTTCACCTGTGGCTTTTGTGAGCTGGATGCCATCTATATAGATAAAATAAATAAAGAATTCCTTGTTCACTAAATAAAAGAAATGTTGAGCATTGATTGTGAGGCTGTTTTCATGCATAACCAAGTATGGCACATGATTGAAGAAATGCTTTTTTCAGGCAAAAAATGTCACAGCCTCCACAACGTCATAATAGTTTGTCTCGAATGCCCCACATATAAAAGCTTCAAGCTCACTAGCAATATTACGAGCAAACAGGCTTGCTACATCGTAAAAACTACCAGAGCTCAAGCATCGCCATCCCAATCCCATCTCGTGTTACTTAAAAGTTGTAACGTAGAATCGTGATATGAAACATCTTCAAAAGAGATGATGGATCACAATCATGATGAATGTGGAAAGAGAAAAGCTCCGGCTCGGAGTAATTCGGAGTAATGAAGCTCAGGACCGTCACAATAGGACGGACAGGTGGACAATGTCCACCCTCAAAACTTGTGTCCACCCTAGATATTTAATCGAATAGTAAAGAAATCCTTGTAAAAGTCTTCTTTGCAGCAAGTTTTTTCAGTGTTTTTGGGTGTCAAAGCGAATGGATTCAGGAGAGTCAAAGCTTTAGATTTAAAATTCCCATTACTTCGAAAATTGGCTAAGTAAATATTTGCGTTGAAAATCCTGATGTTGTTAAAGTGTGCATGAATGTTTTCTAACGAAATGGCATAATAAATATTTTCATAAACAATGTATATGGCAGAAGATTTCTTGTTTAAGTCGCATTCCTTTCTACATGACATATTATAATTCATATTTGCCAATCTGCCGACATATAATGAAGGACTTAACTGTTAGTTATTAAGTTTACGTTTATCTGAAAGCAAGGTGTGTAACCAAAAAGTAAAACCGATATGGAATATGAAAGAATTTTGCCACACGTTACTTCCATTCGTAACACACGCTTGTTAAGGCATGCATGCCTGTATTTTTGATTACACGGAAGCGACTAAATTGAATGATTACATTAAATTTAATGATTTGGAAACCATGGCACAGGAACCAATTTGCCCTTGGGGGTACCAGGGGTACAAAGTACATATATTATTTTTATCATATTTTAACTTCATGCTCCAAGTACATGAGTCAATATCAAATTTAATA
>LJIJ01003968.1:0-16642 GCA_001718145.1 Orchesella cincta | reverse complement strand
CAGGCGGCGATAGTGTTCAGGCGGTGGTGGTGTTCAGGCGGCGATAGTGTTCAGGCGGTGGTGGTGTTCAGGCGCGATAAGTGTTCAGGCGTGGTGGCGTTTGGTTCATGCGGCAGGCGGCGGATAGTGTTCAGGCGGTGGTGGCGTTCAGGCGGCGATAGTGTTCAGGCGGTGGTGGTGTTCAGGCGGCGATAGTGTTCAGGCGGTGGTGGTGTTCAGGCGGCGATAGTGTTCAGTTGCGGCGGTGGTCAGGCGATCGTGGTTTCAGGCGTGGTGTGTCAGGGGCGATAGCTGTTAGGCGGTGTGGTGTTTCAGGCGCGATAGTGTTCGGCGGTGGTTTTCAAGGCGGCGATGTGTTCAGGCGTTGGTGGGTTCATGCGGCGATTGTGTTCATCCGGCGCGATGGTGGGCGGCGATGGTCAGTAGTTGCCGACAGAGCGATGGGTGTTCAGACGCGATGGTGTTGCCATGCGTTGATGGTGTTCATGCGGCGATGGTGTTCAGGCGCGATTGTGTTCAGGCGCGATGGTGTTCAGGCGTCGATGGTGTTAAGGCGTTGATGATGTTTAGGCGCGATGGTGTTCAGACGCGATGGTGTTCAGACGCGATGGTGTTCAGACGCGATGGTGTTCATGCCCCGATGGTGTTAAGGCGTTGATGATGTTCAGGCGCGATGGTGTTCAGACGCGATTGTGTTCAGGCGGGATGTTGTTCAGGCGCGATTGTGTGGCAGGCGCGATGTGTCATGCGGCGGTGGCGTTCAGGCGGCGATGGGGCCAGGCGTGAATGGGTGTTAGGCGCGATTGTGTTCATTGTAGGCGCGTGGGGTTCAGGCGGCGATAGTTTCATGGCGCGGTAAGTATTCAGGCGTGCATGTTGTTCATGCGGCGGTGGTCGTTCAAGGCGCGATGGTTTTCAGGCGTCGATGTTGTTCATGCGGCGGTGGTGTTCAGGCGGCGATGGTTTTCAGGCGGCAGCAAATTTAGGGTCGAAGACAAAGGAGGACCCTAAATTTAGGGTCCAAAATATTTTAATAATTTAAAAAAATTTGTAGCGGCATTTTTAATTCACGATAAATTATTTGATCGAATTTAAAACTTTTCCTCGCGAAAAAATTAATTTTCATCGTGTCATTTTTTAAATGTTATTTTTTAAAGCTTTAAAAGCTGTTTTGGACCCCAAACTTAAGGTTCGGGACCCTAAATTTATGGTCCAAAATAATGTGGGATTTGAATCCACCAATCAGAATCTACTGGTTGGAATCTATCGCAATTGTGACTGAAAGAGCTTTTAAAATATAACGGAGTTAAGGGAAGCAAACTTAAGTCACACAGGTTCACTCTACGCACGTACAACTATGTATACATTGTATAGCAATGTAAGTTATTCATACAAATTATGACTTTCTTTGCATAATCAATCGTGGCAGTTTAAATTCTGTATATATACTTAAAGATAACAGTAGCCATGAAAAAAGACCCAAACCAGTGAATGACAAAAAGGTTGCCTTCGTTGAAAGACGAAACGGTCGCATGACAAAGAACTAAATAAATGTTTTATACATTATAGTTTGCATTTGGCTTACTCCTGGTTTGTCGGCCACAGAAAATGGATCAGGATCAGGATCTGCAAGATCAGGATACATACAAGCCCCCTTTTACCACTTTGCCCTTGCAGAATTTTGCCCTTTTGAAAGTTTGCCCTTATGGAGTTTCGCCCTTTAACATTTTGCCCTAGCGTAATTTTGCCCTTAACACTTTGCCCGTTGAGAACATTTCCCTTTTATTATTTCACACTTGTTACAATTACTATTTTCGCACTATCTATTGGTACTTCTCGTTTTCAAGAATGTACGATAATAAGAAACGGAGTCAGTAATAAGAAGTATTTTTAGTAGTATGTAGTTTTGTAGTTTTCTTTTCTTGTTGTTTTTTACTTAAAATAAACTTAAAGGTGAAAGTTGGTAGAATGTCAAGTTTGTAGGCGAGAACTTCCAGCAGCTATATTAAACCGTCCTTATATACCCGATTGGCATTTCGCTTAAATCTTGATAAGCGATTTCAACTCGAATAAAGCGATTTTAAAGAGACTCGTTATTCGACACGATATCCCTGCGAAACTATACTCGTAATCGTTTATGATTAGAGGTGTCAATCTCGTGACGAACTGAGTTAGTTTTTCGCGTTAAAATCGATGCGTACTGGATACTTAAAAAACTTGGCCATTGATGGCATTCATATTTTGAAAAGGAACTTTATGCCACATTATTCATGCCAATCGGGTATAAGAATTGAGTTGATCCTAATGATTATGATACAATAAAAGACCACATAGAACGAGTCAATTAGTCAGCATAACGGTTAGAGTAAGTAAAGGAGACATTTACACAAGTTGCAAAAAAGGAGAACGGACTTCGATATTTGAAGGGACGCTAGCTTCTACTAGATTTCTTAACCAATTCACCTAAAAAATTGTACACATGCTTGTAAACATTCTCTACCTGAATTTTGAAGGTCTTTTTGAAAGTTAAAAACTAGACATTCATTTATACTAAAGACCAGAAGAAATTTTATAGCTAAAGGAATGGTTAGAGCAAGCGAGCAATCCAAAAAATATTGCTAATCTTTTAATAACCAAGTTTAAGATTGCATTATAATTTAATGACTAGTTTTCGGTCAACTAATAGATAGAATTCCTTAACATTATAGTCAGGCCCTCACTGACTGGGTGACAGGGGGGACACTGTCCCCCCTGGATTTTTGGCAAGCCAATAAATTTTTGCAATTTTACCCCAAAAACTTGTCTAGTTTGAGTTTTCGTAACTTGCGAATCACAAATTTGAGTACATTTTCACTTTGACCTGTATATAAACCCAAAACAAACAATTTTGAGCTTGTTCATGGACTGTAACGTTTCAAAACATGCATTTAAATCCCAATTAATTTAAGGTTTTTCCGTATCGTAACTCCAGAATCTGAAACTGCTTAAATTTTCCCACAGTTGTCTAAAAACGATGGTTTGGTAGTGTTTTAATTCACATTTGCTGGTTTTAATGTGTGCAATACAAAAAACATTGCAATTTTTAAAATGGGGCCGAACGTTTTTCACGTTAACACATCCCCCCCCCCAGTTTCAAAACCATGGTTGCGGGCCTGATTATAGTAGAACTGCGAAAATGTGAAACAGATTTCCCCTAAATCGCGAAATATCCATGTTTTAAATAATTTCTGCTACCCTACTATGCTCTATACAACGGTATCTAAATTAACGTATGCAAATCGAATTTCAATCAATCAATTTTTAAGTAAAAACAACAAGAAAAGGAATGTTTTACTTCATAAATTACTTAAATCTTATTACTGACTCCGTTTACTATAATCGTGCAGGAGGAGTACCAATATATGTTGAAAATGATAATAGTACAGGTGTGAACATTATTAAAAAAGGGCAAAATGTTCTCATAGGGCAATATTAGCGCAAGGGCAAAATGTTAAAGGGGCGTAATTCCATAAGGGCAAACTTTCAAAAGGGCAAAATTCCGCATGGGCAAAATTCTGCATGGGCAAAATTCTGCATGGGCAAAATTCTGCATGGGCAAAATTCTTCAAGGGCAAAGTGGTAAAAGGGCAAAATCACCCATAGGGGCAAGTTTCCCCATGGGCAAATCGCCGGTTACCAATAATATACAATTGATGACACTTGCTGGGGCCAAAGCCTTAAACTGATCCTATTTGTATGGTTTGTATGTGGAATGCTCAATTCTTAAAGTAGTTGACATTGAAGCCCGCTGTAATGTATTTCTTGCGCGGAAGGAAATGGGACGGAGTTTGTGTATTCTTAAAAAATTAACTCTAAAAATCCTGCAGGAAACTATATGTGGATAATGGGCTATAACAACGAAATTGTGGCTACTTTAAGTGGCCACTTCTGCAGTTAGCATATGGAATCCGAGCGTATACTCCTTCTTGATAGGTGGTGATTAATTTACAAAGTTCATCAATGATGATATATATAGGTTTTGTGTAATGCTTGTACGACCTGTAATCGTGTATTTTCGAAACCATGAACATTGGAAAGAAAGGCACCTCATAATCAGAAGGGTAAGCTCGGTCCTATCTGCCAGCTTCAGATATGGGCATGCACGAAAGCATTAATTTCGTTGTTATAGGCCATTATCCACATAATAGTTCCTGCAGATTTTAGAGTTAATTTTTAAGAATACACAAACAGCTCAGTCCTTTTTTCCTTCGCGCGCAAGAAATACATTACAGCGGGCTCAATGTCACTACTTTAAGAATTTGAGCATTCCACATACAAACCATACAAATAGGATCAGTTTAAGGCTTTGGCTGGGGCAATCCAATAAATTGTAATTGGCATCAATCCCAAAAATAAATATGATCCATGTCATTTTCGGTGGCCGACAAAACAGGAGTCAGCCAAATGCAAACTATAATGTATAAAGCATTTATTTAGTTCTTTGTCATGCGACCGTTTCGTCTTTCAACGAAGGCAACCTTCTTGTCATTCACCGGTTTCTTCCTTTATTTCTTTCTATTACCTTTTAAGTTTACTACCAATCAACTATCCCACAGCCAGTTAGTGACCTGTTTATATTATGAAACGTTTAAAACCAAATGAGATTCTCAAGTTCTAACTTTTGCACTAAAACTATCTTTCCATCTCTATTACAGTTTAAGAAATTAACCAGTTAACACAGACACAAATTAGTACGAAGCAAACAGTTTCTATTACATTTGTTTAATAACATATTTTCTTTAATTTTTGCATTTCAAATAGAACATGAATAAAAACAGGTGTTTACAAATGATTGATATTACAAATGCTGGATAAGAACCATTCTCCAAACATTAATACAAACAAAAGCGCTTGACAAGTACTTTGTCCAAAACGCTAGATGAGTAATAACAGCAGCATACATATTGTAATTACCAAACAAAACAAGCAAACAAACAATATTAAACCTTTGTACATTCCAGAAATAAAACAAAACGTCTACTCCTAGTTAAGAATAACCAAAAGAATAAAATTATCTTACCAGGCAAATTACATTTCACACTCATAAACTTTTTGCTACAATCAGAGCGTGAATAACAAATATCTAAAAGAACCACGGAAATCATAAAGTAAAACTGAGCCGAAAAACTGTATGTACATTCATAATTTTAATGACTCGATGTGACTTTCCAAAGTCTTGCGACGATGAGCCATTCTTTGGTCGGGTACGTTAGTTTTTTCAGGATGATTAGGAAACTCCATCTTTGAGATGTATCTGGTTCCTGGTGGGCACAACCACTTTGCTTTGACCTGAGAAGCAAATATTTACAGTTAGTCGAGTCGTTTTTTGTACAAGTGATAGTATTCTGGGAGTACTTACATCATCACCAAATGAGCTTATCATAAGTGAATTCCGAACCATCTCCGACAAATCGATATCACTCATATCCAGGAATTCATCAGCGATGGTTTTGTACTCCTCAAGAAGCGCATTCAAGTTCTCATTGAAGATGATTGGATCATCAGTGCTCGCGGTAACCATCGCCCCCATCTTCTGCAGCATTTGTATTGGGCTATCTCTTTTCCGACAACATAGAAACATGTTACTCGATAAGGCCATAGAATGCGACCTGAGAACAGGTAGAAGAGATAAAGCAGCGAGCGGTTCTCTTCCTAAAAATCAAAAAGGGGATAAAATACAGGAAATTCGTTTCCAATAAATTTTAAATTATTAAAAAATATTTATACACTAACATAAACGACTGATGCGCCCCTCCCCCCCATGATTAATCGAAGTGGCCGTCAAATAAGCTGCTGCCAGATTGACACCTTTTGAGTGTTCGCCAGCGTGGGGTCTGAAGCAGTACAAGCCTTTAAGTCCTTTCGCGCTAGAAAAAAACCATTTTCTATTAGTCGAAAAATTAACTTCTTGACAATAATACAAAATTATTTATTTACCTTTTCAGAAAGTTGATTTGAGAAATAAGCTTAAAAAAATAGTAATCGTAATAGACATCTGACGGCTCCTCCGGCTTATCCCAACTTTGTGGCTGCTTCAAAAACTCCTTCCTATCATACTGCATGCTTTCAACATCGACCGTATCCCAGCCAGTAATCTGAAAAGTAGAAGTTGCAAAGGATTTTTCCGGAGAAAATATTTTAAATTTCAACAAATGCCTATTTCACCTCGTCGAGAAATGTGCGGAGTATCTTTTGTTCTTCTACGACTGGTTCTGTACAATAATTATTCAACACTGGGGAAAACAGGTTAAATAGAAAATCGCCAAAACAATTTACTGAGTTGTCATCACCCTTCTTCAAGGGCTGCAGCAGATGGCTGAAACACAACAGTTACTCAATTAAATTTTACATTAATTTGCATCTCATGAGGCAGGGCTGTTCTACACAAGTCAAAGTTTTAATACTAATATACTTCTCTAAAATCATTCAGAAATATACTTACAATCTACGTGGAACCTGAATGAGAAATTTGAGACAAGGACTCGTATTCACATATCCCGTGAACCACTTTGCAACCATTTGCATCTCTTGCACATAGGCTCCGTGTACTGTTATTCTCAGTTCTGCGGTTTGGTTTTTAAGTGACTCCAAGAACTCTGTGGCAAGCTGTTAAACAGTTGTGGATAAAATTTAAATCGTTCAAATTTGAAAATGAGGTAATCTAAGGAGGACTTACATTTATTGCATCTGCAAAAGGTTTCCCCATCAGTTCATTGTGCGGGCTCAAAAAGATTTTCTTAAAACTATAAATGCCGAATGGATAAAACTTCAACTTAAAGTTGTCAAAGTTATTGAATAATGTCCAATCCTAAAATCAAATCAAAGAACAAAGCACTGTAGAAACTTTTCAAATTATCAATTAAAATGAATGGTTGCAAACACTCACGGCATACATGCCCAAGTCCTTTAGTGGCAATGTGGGATCGATTTTGTGAAGCTTCAATTCATCAGCCATGGTACGAAATTTCCCATCAGCTCCTTCAAACATTTCCCTTTCGTCCTCAACATATTTTAGCATGACTTTTTGTAAAAAATAACCATGCATACAGGACACAATATGCTTGTGCGGATCATTCTAAGTAAAAATAATATAAATTACATGCAAAATTACATACACGATGCAAAAATGGATTAGTTTTAATGAATACTCACGGCCTGAACTGTTCTGTGTTGTGTATTGCGAAATATGCTGAAGATCCATTTCCGGGTCAGATTCAACCCTGAGCACGTAACTTTCAAATTCTTCAATCAGCAAATTTTTCATAGATTCGCTGTACGTAAGTCTGAAAATTATCCAAGTAGAGTAAGTAAATAAATTCGTAAAATGTGAGGTTAAACGGTGCTGTAATTTAATTTTTTATTCATCAGAACCCGTAATGTATCATAAAAATCCATAATTCTCTTACATCTCTGAATCTTCCATGATTTTTATAATTGATGACATTTGATCTGCAAACATTTTAGCCGTTATCGAGAACTTTCTGGGCACCGGGTCCTTGATTTTTTCGGATCGGAAGTACTCCATAATGTTGGCTTCACCATTTCTGTCCATGTCGCAATCGAAGGTACTTCTATTGTTTGCTAAAATGGAAAACATTTCATAATTATTCTGAAACAACCACAGTGAGCACAAAAAGATTTTCTTACCCTCTATGAGCGGCCGTTTTGCCGGATGACCTCCCTGCTCGCGGAGCTCCGTCAAAACCCTTACGGTTGTCGCGGACGTAGGTTGTTGCGAAAGCTCCATGTTAGATTCACGTAGATATAAAGCATCTAAAATGAGTTTGGCCATTCTTGTGTCAAGTCCATCCCCTGGCTTAGTGGCGTTTCCCCCATCACCATTTGCACTTGGTGCCATGATTTCTCAAACGTCTCTGCCCCTGAATAAAGTTTGACTTTCACCTCTGCACCAGTTTGACTTTCACCTCTGCACCAGTTTGACTTTGACCTCTGCACCAGTTTGACTTTCACCTGTTTTTAATGTACATAATTAATATTATGATAACTTTGAACCTTGGTGGAATGAAATTGAAACAATTTCTGTTTATTTTTAAGTACCGTAAGTTGATGGAAAGCTCTCGAACGGGTTGATCAAGACGTGGATTCCTGATAGCAACGGGAAAAATTTTACTGGATGGGCTGTTCCAGATTTGGAGCGCTCAAAGGACCGAGAAAACACGGCCGAATTATCACTGGAACCTGTAAATGAAATGGAACCTCCTCTCGGATTTGATGGTCAGTTTCAGCCACCGCTTCAAAATTCAGATATTTTTGAAGCTCAAATTCCAGCAACCAGAAATTAAAAAGAAACCCAAAACCCTACTACTTGTCTTTAATTTATGTAGCACCTCAGAAAAAGCCTTAAACAACCTTAGAATTAGCTACAATCAACTTTAATTTCGAAAAAGCAACAATTGACTGAAATAGTTTCCTCGTTCTTGGCATAATCCCATCAACCCTAAAACAGATGTTCATGCAATGCAAAGCCAGGATACCCAGAAAAGCCCTCGCGTTCCCGTTACTCGAAATGGTTTTGCTCATAACAATTTTTCTCAGCCTTGTCCGGAAATGAAACCAGCTTCACTGGAACAAGGAGACTTTAATATGTCACTGACTATTAAAATGATTGCTAAGCTACTCCAAAAATGAGAGTTTCGAACAGATTCTCGAGCACCTTAAAAAAGCATCAATATCATGTACAGTTCCGGGGTCCTCTATGTCATTTATGCAGCGGCAAATAAAGCTTTGAATTTTCTTGTATTTTTTACACTGATGAGAAAGTTGATGATGATTATAGTCGCAAATGTACACACGCTCATCAAAACGAAAGTAGTTTTGCTCAAGACAATTAATTAATAAATTCATTTAACTCCTGAATTAAGGAAACGTGTATAGGAGAAAAGTTTGGGTGTACTGGGTTCATTTGGTGGTTTTTCTTTGGGGGATTGAAGGCATTGCATAATAGGTAAGTCAAAATAATTTAATGTGTGAGTACTTTTATTAGGATGAATAATTTATGAGCGTATTGTCATAATGATAATTGTTGTCACAGGTCATAATGCCGGCTCCAGATAATAGGACGGGATGTGGTCACTGTTCCAGAAACATTTGGAAGGTCGCCCCCAACCGTAAAGCAGTAGGAATGTCCGAATTATTGCAGACGTGGAATGAAAAAACCGGCGGCACTTACTTTATGAATTCATGGTTTTGCACCAAATGCTTGGCGGAAATGCGGAAAGTGAAGAAGGGTTCGACTTATGAAGTGAAAGCACCTGAGGATACGGTCACCAGTGGAGCTAAAGCAGGGGTTTTGGAAGCAGCACCAGTTGGTCAGGTTCCTGATCCAGCCAATGCTGATGTTGATAAGCCCGAGAAACTGTCAGAAACCAGGGAAGAGAATGAAGCAGAAGCCCCTGATTCAGTTTCCTATCGTTCTCTGCCGAATCCGCAAGTAACTCGCGTCTGCACACAAAGCAGCACAACGAATTGTAACCCAAATTGTGGGGTTTGCAAGCGAGCAACAAAGCCAAACTATCGCCGAAGAGCTTTAGGAATGCCAAAACTACTTCGATTTTGGACCGAGACATATGGGGTTAAATACTCTCTTGATGATTGGTTTTGTCAACCATGCTGGTCACGGATGCGAAATATGAAGATAAGAAGCGAACAAAATGTATTAACTCTAACTGCGGAATCAACAGGAAATGGCTCACTTCAAATGCAGGACTTGTCTCCAAAGTTAACAGAAGACAATCATGAATCAGAAGGGGTGGATGCCAGTAATCAGTTGTATTCAAGCGCAGTAGCCGAGCAGTCCAGTCCAGCCGAGCAGTCCAGTCCAGTTCAGCAGTCTCCGACTCATTTGCAACCAAATAAGCAGGGAATGGAATCTTGGACCGGAATTCTCGAATTCATTGGCTCGCGTTACCGAGTTGCTAAAGATGACTTAAACCTTGAAAATCGTTTTGTAAAATTCTTCCTGGATCGGGAAACAAACTTTATGAAGGAGACATGCTATTGGATTGGCAAGTACAAACGGTCAAAGCATCCTTCGGGTAAACCTACTCGCAAATTTCCACCTAATCCATTCAATATTCCGGTCAAGGTGAGCAGACACATGCTTTAAAATTGGGCATACATTTAAATATTTTTAACTTGACACAAACTAACTTTGAATTGTTTTCTCATAGAGTGGTTGTAGTCTATCAAAAGATGATAAAGCAAGAACCTATACCATCCCGAAGATTTCGACTCTGGACAAAGTTTACAAGAAATACTGCATTGAGCCGAAGGATCGATATCCTGGACAACATTATGTGAGGTATTTCATTCAGAGGGAGGATGAGTTCTCCAGAAAAACAGCTTATTGGGCTACCCGGTATAAGCGAGCTCGCATCATCGCACAAAACCCCAGAAAGTCCGTGGTGTCGCAGTATCAACTGCTGATGAAGAAATTCAAGAACTTTAATAATTCAAGGATTTCCATACCACTGAAGCAACGAGTTGCAAGCCCAAATGATTCCAAAAGGTGCAACAATCCCATTGCAAAGCCGAGGCGAAAACTTAACTTTTACAAAGGACCACCTGATATGGTGGTGAAAATAATTAATAAAATGGATTTTCCGTTCTAGAATATGCACAATAACCATGATGATGAATGATTGATAAAGTACATCCTAGTATATGTAGTTCAAGCAATAATCTTTCTTTCATTCAAGTAAAATGAAGTATACAAGAATAAAATGCTAGCAAAGAATGTGTTTAGGCTTAAGTTTTTGTCAAAACTAAAATATGGCATTTAGAATCGCAAAATTGGAACGTACTCAAGGTTAAGAATCAATCGTTTATTCGTTTGTAAATTACTTTGATAGCCAAGCATATACCCAATCTACAAGCGTTCGTAGAAACCACCTCAATAAATGGTTGAAGGGCCCACAGTGGAAATATTTACTAAAATACCACGTAGAAGTAACCGTTCATTTTCAACACTTGCGATGGTAGCATTTACCAACGTTGCTTCTGCGTCGTCTACAAGTAATAAGTAACCATACAAACTGAAAACTACTATATTTTTAGTGCGTGGAATTGGCATTAATTTGACGTGGCTGATGTAGACCATGTATTAAATAGGCATTATTTGGTGGAAATGATGTGAAATTCAGGTTGACAAACTCATGCCTATTTTTATCCGTTGGTACTTTCACACAACTTCTACTGTTTACTTCAGTCAGTTGACGTGCTTGTACACTTTCAGTTTTGCTCATTTGTGGTTGGGTGTTTGATATTTAAGTTAGACTCATTCTTTTAATTCTAGGATTTGTGGGAAGTAAATATTTACGTTAGTTAGCAGCGTAATTATATTGAAACTAGAAAGAGCGGTGTAAATAGGAGTATAATTGTCAATTTTAATTTTAGTGTTTTTCAGTGGGATTGTTTTGGAGTGTACAGATCAGTGAAATAGTTAAATTAGTAAGCCATTTTATCAGACTGTTTAATGTGCTTTGTGTTAAAGTTTGAAACTCGAAGAAACTCGAAACTCTAATTGCGTATTCAAAGTAACTCATCTTCTCTATTCCTTATCACTGTTGAATGCACATCTACAACATCCCTTCGTATTAAACTTAAACGTAGTTTTCTTGATGTACTTATTTCTGTTACTTAATTATGATTCTGAAATTCACCAGCAACAAATAATTATCATTGCATTTAGCATACAATAGCATAAATTATGACGATTAAGCCCACCGCTAATAAACTACGTGCATGCAAGCATTCTATATACAAAATTAACATTAAATCTACGTTGAATCCACCATTACTTCCACGCATGAGACACCATATATCCCAGCACCTCAATGGTGGTTTTTACGTAGATTCCACTTACAAATTCCACGTAGCCGCGACCGCCAAAGTCATCAGTGGATCGACTGTATCCTTACCACGCAGTTTTCAACAAACTTTGGAGATTGGGTATGACACACACGAAGAGCTTTTGAACACTTTTGCTAATAAGCTTTATGTTTGACGGGGTATGTTACGTTGAAGAGTGCTTTAATTGAAAGCAATCGCAAACTCCATTAACCTCGCTTTGCCTTATTTATATTTAAAAGTCTCTGAAACAAACCATCTACAAACGGGACCAGATTAAGGTTTGGTGCATTTAACTCAAAAACGAAGCATTAGTCCGACCCGATAGTGTTTTTTCTGGTTCTACAACATTCAAGACTACAGAAATGTCGTAGAGCAACGTAAAAAATATCTTATAACACATGAGGTATGGCGATACGTTAAATTTCCCGTCTTGGGGCATCGTGCGATCAACCAATCAGGAGCTGCATCTTGTGTGGTCTTCTGCCCGTCTACTGGCCTCTGATTGGCTGGTGTGCCCGTCCACTGGCTCGTGGTTGGCTGATCACTGGATACGTCAGGTCGAAATCGTTTACATTACTTCATACCTCTTGTGTTATAAGATATTTTGAACACTGTAAAAGACATTTTGCCACTCTTTTTAGGCAAATTGCAAAGTGGGAAAACTTGCTACTTTTTTGTACATAAATACATCTTTTTAATGATGTAAGGGAGTCTCTATGCATAAGTATAGAAAACAGATTTAAGCAAATAATATTAGAATAAGTATGCAGCTTGCTGCTCATAATGTTCATCATTATCATCTTTCTTTCCTTAAATCTTTGTCCTTTAAATCTCCATCTTTCTCCTCGGTCTTAAAATCATTAAAATTTGTAATTTTTGTTAAAAATAGACATTTTGTACAAATTTTAATGATTGTAAGACGCATTTTCAAGTTTCCTGAAGGGCAGGAGGGTTGATCTTTATAGCAAGATCAATATTACGTAAGAAAAGATTTAAAAAATTGGGCCTGTTTTTATGATCCCGTGCGGCTTTTTATGGTTCCGGGGAACTGACTTTGCCGCCGGGAATTTTGCCTGATGTTTTTCCCTATTACATTACCCCGGGTCCAGCTTGGTTGTCCAGCTTGCTTGGGACCTATTAAACTCCATCTACTAGATTTGTATAATTCCATTTTGGCCCAAGTAGGCATTTTTTGAGTTTCTCCAAATTTTCTCAAATTTGCGTATCTGTGAGCTGCTGCTAGTCTCAGCATCCTTTCCACGGGCATGTTCACAATGACATGAGACGCCCCGAATACTTAATGGTAACAGAAGTCCGAACCAAAAACGCAGGGACATGAAATTTAATTTTTTGATATGCCAAGATTAGAAATATTTGGGACTTCTTTCATTCTGGAAGACCTGTTTATGCTTCACTAACCACATATTGACGTGAAATCACTGGGACACCTACCAAGCAATGATGGGATATGAATTTGTAAGAAAAAAGTTTCAGGCGCTAACCATAATCCTCTTCAAAAAATTGTTTAAAATTGAAATTTGTCAATAAGTTAGCGAACTGGCATTCAAACAAAAATTACTCCACCAGCTCTTGTTGTAATTTTGATTGAGTTGGTACTTTAAGAAGCCCATATTCTTGTGTTGTACATATGCAATTTTGGTGTTTCAAAAAAGTAGGATTCGCGTATAAGCCGAGTTTAAAGTCAGTTGCCCGCGTATCGGGTTTTACATTATTATTTTGACGTGAGTGGTTGTGACTCGGAAAATCCTGGCATTTTTTATGGATGAATTATGTGCAAAAATAAATAGCCACAATTACATACGAAAGTGTAGGGAATCTGATAAAGTTGTATATGGGAAGAAATCTGGAAGTTCAGTGACCGTCACACCCCCCAGAAATGTTGCGAAAGTTGAGTAAGCATTTCGCAAGACTCCAACCTTGATGGTGAAGCTTGCAGCCAAGGCCATTAGAATTTCACCAAAAGCTTTGAGCAATATTAAAGCTTAGAAGTTGGGTATCAAAGCTAGGACACGGAAGTCGTGCTCCGATTCCATTAAAAACCAGGAAAATCGAGGTTCGGAAGGGTCGAGGTTTTTACAGAGAAAACTAAAGGACAAAATGCTGGCTATTTGTGGGGTGACGCACGTCCACTTGGATCCTTTCCATGTTCCCAGGGGAAGGTTTTCCCATAGTTCCGAACCTGCTGAAGTGCCTAGTGCTCAAAATCACAGGCTTCACGCCAAGTATCCCATAAAAATCTTGATCTCGCAAGCACTGGACGATTTGGAAACGTTTCGTAACCCTTCTTTTCGGAGGGCACTAATCCGGGGGTAGTGTACATTTGGAGATGACTCCAGCGACTCTTGGTTCCCTTCATCGGTGCTCATCATGAAGTCGAAGACTTGCTTGTCTGGCGGGACTTGGCTTGTTCATAATATTCGAAAAAGTCTCCAGAGTACCCAAAGACAAAAGCCCTCAAACTTTCTCCAGGGTCAAGAAATTGAAAATTTTTGGGTTATTTCCAAGAGCAGCTACTTGAAGCGAATGGATGCACCAGAAAGCCTAAATTGATTCCATCAGATTTGAACAGAAATTTCCACGGAAGTTACTAAAACGTCCGAAAAACCCTAAAGGAGCATGCTGCAACAATGATTTGCTCTACAGCTTTCAAAGGGCTTCACAAGGCTCTTTAAGAGCTCAATAAGTAGCTTAGAAAATTCTCTACCTGTGCTCTAAAAATGAATTACTAAGTCCACATTTGTCGCGAAACATACAAGCTGAATTACGGCCAGTCGCTACACTTATCGGCAATCCTCTAACTTTTTCACACAGACTTTAAAGTTTGGACGGAAACCCGTGTCATTGTCCATGCAGCTCTGGGTGTTTTACTGCTTTTTACGCATTAACGTATTCTAGGACACCAAGGGGCATATTTAGTCATTAAATTAAAGCTAATTAAAATGCTTTTTCGTTTTGTTGTCTACTACGCATTTTAGTACTAAGTTTGAGTTACAGTGGTAAAACTTTTTATATCCTAAACCTGACTAGAATGTAGTGTTGGAAACTAATACTATTACTAAAACGAGTTCAAATTTCATATACTTTTCCGTGGGCGTTACTGGTGCTGCTCATGTACTTTGGTCAAGCAACCTTCAATGCATAAATGTATTATACGAAAACGTTCCGAATAATTAGCAATTTGAAACTAAGTTGCTTGGCTTGCTCCTTCTTTTCCTTATGTTAGCATGTTAGACAACTACCTTGCTGTATTGCAGCAGTGAAACTTGCGATTTTTCCAACTGATGAATATTAAAAATTAGTATGCTTTCGGTTCTAAATGCATTAGATATTAATGAGGCCCTGAATCATTTTAATTTGTTAAAACGTTAAGACACGAAAGCCGCAAAATTCGAATGCTCCAAACAAAAAGAATACTGAGATTGTCCATTCCAAGAAGCTTCTTGGATTATGATTCTATAGTGATTTAAGCACGGATACAGGAGATGCCATTTCAGACCTGGGGATGAGATCATGGGGACGAAAACAGCTTCAAGCTGTCAGAATTTTTACCGGAAATGGTTTCTACAAGGTAACCCGTTTCTCTTTAAACGACCCCCCCCCCCCCCCCACAAGCTGTCAGAAAAATGTCATGACCGGGTCTTGTTAACAATGCAATGCATAATATATTCTAGTGAAAGACAAAACTGGGAATGTTAAAGGTAAAGTGCACCCGTCCAGTGGAAATTTCCAGCCTGGAAGAAATGGAAATTTCCAGCCTGGAAGAAATGGAATGTTAAAGGTAAAGTGCGCCCCGTCCAGTGAAATTTCCAGCTGGAAAAATGGAACAAATTTCACCAAACTGAGGGTGGACAAAACGGCACGGATTGCGAGCCAACGGACAAAAGCGGAATTACATGTAATTGTTGCCTAACAAAATACAGGTATAAACTTTAAGCCCGACGTATTTCTAATCGCTTCTTAGCTCCTAGCTGTATCTGATTTACATGGATCTATACGGCAAGATTCAAATTTGGCTCCTCTGTCACATGATACTGTCCATTTTATCCATTTCGTACTGTCCATCCAAAAAGGGGTGGAAAATGGACAAAGGGCGCACACTGGTTAAAGGTTCAAAGTTGGATTTCTTTCATCATTGTGATGGGTAGCTTCTTCACATTTCCAGAGTCTCAGCAAATTGAATCAGTCGGATGGATAATATTGAAATAATCCTCAAATTTGGAGAATGTAGAAAACCAATCCGCAGAAGACTCAGTAAGTGCAAGTTTTGACAGTTTGCTTACCCATCCATTCCTTACGCCGATAGTTCAGCATACGACTGAAGCAATTTCTTAGCAATATAGCCCGACATATACTCCTTACTACCTTCTCTTATGGCCTTCTCATTGTACATGCTATCAAATGCATAATCCTCCACAACAGCAACTACGGGATCAACGGTACAAAGTTCTCCTTCAACTTTGTCTCTGAAAGTAGTACGACCGGCTTCTTAATCTAGAGAACCAACGGAGTGTAAAGCATAGCTGTTTCAGGTTGTCGATATTAAACTCGTTTACCTCTTCAGCTGCTATACTTCACGTCACCACAAGCTTTTGCATTCGGAACCACAATTGAACTGAGTTTAGGTTGGTAATATGTCCACCGTAGCTCCGTAAAATACTATATAGGTTTTCTAAAAAATCCTGCGTAAGTCGATCACAACGAATGAAATCAA
>LJIJ01003967.1:0-16647 GCA_001718145.1 Orchesella cincta | reverse complement strand
CACTACTGTTATTGATGTTTTATTTAATTTAAAGGACATTGCCAACTGAGTTTTGTCATAACTTTCCAATTATCTTGTATCTGCATACATTTGTAAAGTGTGAGTATTAAACGCAACAATTTTTTAAATAATACACGAAAAGAGTCGTTAATAGCTACTATTGGCGTTTTGCATTTCTTTACAGAGTTTGGATTTTGCTCAATGCATCTAAATTATACTATCAGACTTTACTTGAATATAATTGGGGTTGAAGTCAACACTGCCGACTAAGCCCATTATTGGCTTTCAAAGCACGCATGCGTGCCAATCGGTGTCTGATTTTGAAGGGAAACTGAGAAAAATTAAATCGATTGTTGCCCAGTGCTGGTGACATGACTCAACTTCCAATCGAAATTATTCTTCATGCAATTTTTATTGAAATTTTACTGGAAACTCCTTATTAATACCGAAGCTTGTTTTGTAAATCCCTCATGGGGTAAATAGGCATTTTCATCACCAGCACATTATTCAATTCATTCAAATATTCATTATAAATTATGCTTGCACACATTATACTAATATGGAAAAATTTGAAAGTAAACTATGATGTACGCCCGGAATTTTCCCAGTAAGCTGACGAGCTTCACAACGAGAGATTCAATTGGTGCTGTCCTTTGTACTCGAATCTTTTCCCAAGCTGCCAGAAGCTGCCGGCAAATCTATTGATTGACCAATGTGTAAAGTAGTCCTATATATTGAGTGAAATTAGTGCAAGCTTCTTCCAGAATCTTTTTCGATTCCATTGCTAATTTGAACAAGAATACTAAATTTACATAAAAGACGTTTTACGATTCAACGAGACAGATTCCAATGCAGTTCTGCTTTTTATTTATGCCCAAATTTTAAGATGCGACAATACATAAATGGACACAACGTATTGTGTAGGATTAACAGATGTGACGGAGTTTTTGTTGTAAATGTTTTCATGACACGAAACTAAAAAAACGTCAATATCAAGTCAATAATCCAACTTCCGGAAGTATCTCACTCAAGGATTTTCAGTCATACGTCATACATCACATTCCAATATTGGTTGATAAGATAAGATATGACGCAACAAGGTGCCGCTTATCGGGAAGAGTCATTCTGTAGCAAAAGTTGTCTCGAGCATTTCGTATGGTTGTTGGTAACCAGCACCTCGTTGCAGAATGTAGTCCTAGAATATTTGAACGAAATTCAGGTACGTTCACATTCACATAAGCGTACCACAAAATAGCAACATTTGTCAGCTCTGCTGTGGACGGCGTCGGATTCCTCACAAGATTTTACATTAGAAACATTCTTTTAAAGGAAAGATTGTAAAGTCATTTCCATTCATTCCTATGGCAGAGCGTGACTCAAATTACGACATTATACTTTGTAGGTAAGCAAGCGCACAAAAAATTATCCCCTTCCCCATACTTTATACTTATTACATTCGTTTCCTTGTGATGGAATTTTGACTAAAATCGTACAAAATAATTGGGAAATTAGTGTTATCTTTCTCTATTAAAACAACGGATCCAGATAGGAAACTAGGCTTGAGAGAAAGCAAAATGTGAGATTGATAAGCCAAATGAGCTAAGAGAAAATGTATTTTTCCTAGATCGCTTCTCCACATTGCATTGTCTTTTTGTTCTACTTTTGTGTATTCTTATAAAATAACAGGTTATTTAATTTATATAAGCTACGGGTTTCAATTATTTACAGATCGATTAATGGTGAATGATGTGGTGTTAGGTTGATTTTTGCGAGCAGTTAGTACTTGTGCACTTTGAAATTTTATCTTACTCAACATTTTCTTAAAGATTAAACAATAAATTTGAATTTTTATCACGAACCAAAGATTTGTAAAAGTTGAAAATCGGTGAATGTATTCAAGTTTTGGTGGATGTGCATTTGTGTGACAGCAACAAAAAAGAAAAGTATTAATAGATAAAAATAATGAGAAAGGAGGAAGCAAAGCAGTACATTCACTATACTGAATGTCAGGTGCATATTACCGTCGCTCAGAACAACTATTATTGGAATCCTGTTTTTTCAGACTTTACATACACATTATATCATGAGTGAACGACACTATTTTTATAACTACTTCAGAAGGTTGCATGAATGCATGGATATATATGTAGGTAGTACCTCTTCTCGGATTCACCAGCACCAAGGTTTTTTAAAAGTCTGAAATCTACGTGGGTACTTTCTCACGCTCCACTATAACTTCTAAGCTCACGAGCCACAAACACATAGTTAATTAACAGCCAACTCCAAGTTAAAACACTCACTGTTCAGGTAGCTGTGCAGTTTAACTTAACACAATTAGCGTACTATACAACATTTCAGTTTTCTCTTACCATCAGACACCGTTTTGGAACAAATCGAAAAGCGGTCCTCACTTATTTGTAGAATAATTAACAGTAATACTATAGTTTGGCCCTCAAGTCTACAAAACGCAAATGACTTCGAAGTTTTGAAAGCAGACATACAAGTTGTTAACTGAAGGTTCCGTAAATATCAAATAACAGAAATTTAAATTACCATACCCGCTATCTTACAACAATTAGTCAAACTGGTTACGACAACAAGTAAAGGAGAAGTGAGCAAACAATTTGAACTTTGCTGTTCTTTGAATACCATTGTTTAATTACTTGTAATATTTTACAATTTCAAGAGCGTTAGAAGCATACCAATTGGAGCATTAAGGAAGAACAAATGTATATTTTGTCTAAAACCCTTCACTTACAACTCCAAATTGATGGAGCATCTACTAATGCACACCAATGAGAATCCGTTTTTCTGTTCCATTTGTGGGATGGCGTTTGGTCAAAAAGGGATTCTGTCAAATCACTTAAAGGTCCACACTGTAGAAAAGCCTTTTAATTGCGGGAAGTGTGGCAAGATGTTTCGGCGTAAAGATAATTTGAAAGGACATTTAACGATACACGAACCAGAAAAATCATTTAAATGTCTCTTTTGCGTAAGGGCATTCAGATCTCAGCCAGATTTGTTTAGTCACATAACAACACACATTGGGGAAAAAAACCATATAAATGTAGCTTGTGTGAGAAAGATTTCGCAAGAGGAACAAATTTGGGAATACACTTTAGAACCCATACCGGAGAAAAGCCATATAAATGCAATGTTTGTGACAAAATGTTTGGTAGAATCGGATCTCACAAAACATGTCAGAATTCACACCGGAGAAAAACCTTTTAAATGCTCCGTTTGTGGAAAGTCATTTGCTTTTTGAAAGTTCACTTCAGAACTCACACTGGACAAAAGCCTTTTAAATGTAATCGAACTTTTAGCCAAAGACAGTACCTCAATTCTCATTTAAAAATTCACACCGGAGAAAAACATGTGGTATATGTACTTTACTTGATAGTAATACAGATGAAATGTTTTCACAGACGAAATTAAAGAAAAGTGGAAGGGCAAAAAGACATCTAGTATGAAAACTACCGAAAGGCACATCTGACGGTCACTTAGGCCCAATCATAGGTACCTTCTTTGCACCAGACTGTACAATCATGTATAGACTGTGCATATAACGTAGGTAGTACACCTATTCTGTCTCTCTACCTACAAAGTTCCATAAACTACTCAAGCCCACTCTGAAAGGTTAGTTCATCTATGAATGTGTTAGAGGCTTGTTTATTTCCTGACTATGCATGCCCGCAGTACCTCTCCGACTCACTAACTCCAAAGTTCTATAATAGGTTCTATAAGTTCATGCACAGTCTGAAATCTACCAAGTAACTTATCCAACCCTTTCACACAAACCACACACACAATTTAAGGGCAGGAACAACATGTTTTAAACACTCGCAAAGTTCACGTAGTTGTGTTTCAACAGAGTGTGATTAATGCACTCTACAGCAAGTCAGTTGATATCAGCATGGCACAGCTGTAAACCAATTTTTAATAACTTCGTAACGTAACGTAACACCCATGTAAACCTCAATGTAAAACATTTAGTAGTTTTATAGGAGTTTGGTACGTCAACCTTCAACAAACGATACTTATATAACTTTGAGTTAAGCTAACTAAATAAATAAGTGTTGAAAGGCAGACATACGGAGAGTTGACTAAAGGTTTTGTAAACTTTAAGTTTTGAGCAACCGTAATCTAAAACTCCACATTCTTTCAAAAATTTATCTACTTTGTAAAAACAGCAAGCAAATAAGTAAGATACATATGGTTTGCATTTTTCTATTCAATAAATAATATTTGTCTACAAGTAAATCACATTCGTTACTGACATAAAAATTTTTAAAATTTCAGAAGCATTGGAGGCATACATCCAGTTATCAAACAACAATAAGAAATCGAGATATGACGAACAACAACCAGTTCAAATGTATATTTTGTCACAAAAAATATACTTACTATTCACTATTGGCAGGTCATCTTCTTATACACGTTAAAGAGAAGCCGTTTTCCTGTTCTACTTGTGGAATGTCGTTTCGACATAAAGGGAACTTGAAAGGTCACTTAAAAGTTCACACTGCAGAAAAGCCGTTTAAATGTGGAAAGTGTGGCAAAATGTTTCGGCGTAAATCTGAATTGAAACGACACTTCACGATACACGAAACCGGAGGAAAATCATTTAAATGCCCCTTCTGCAGCAATACTTTCAGATCTCAGCAAGAACTGTTTAGCCACATAACAACACACACTAGGGAAAAATCATTTAACTGTAACTTATGTGGGAAAGATTTTGCAAGTGGGGCGATTTTGGAAACACATTTTAGAACCCACACCGGAGAAAGGCCGTTTAAATGTAATGTCTGTGAAAATGCATTTATTAGCAATTCGGATCGCATAAGACATACCAGAACTCACACCGGAGAAAAACCATTTAAATGTAACGTTTGTGACAATCAATTTGCGAGGGCATCAAACTTGGAAAGGCATCTTAGGACCCATACTGGAGAGAAGCCTTTCAAGTGCAATGTTTGTGGTCGAACTTTTAGCCAAAGGTCTAGTCTCATTAGACATACCAGAACTCACACTGGGGATAGACCTTTCAAATGCTCCATTTGTGGCGAGGCATTTGGTCGAAGTAGTGTTTTGACAGATCATTTTAGAACTCACACGCAAGAGCAGCCTTTCAAATGTAATTTTTGTAACAAAACATTTTGTATCAATTCGAACTTAAGACGCCACCTTAAAACTCACAAGGGAATCGGGGAGTAGCAACTTGAGTTTATTTGTAAGTTGAACCATTCAGATTTTTGTATGGTATCAGAACCAGACATATTATGAATTATGATGCGTTTGCAGTAAAACTGCTATTCTCACATTGTTTCGTAGACAATTGGAAAAATTGAGTTAGAAATTTGTTGGTGATTTGTATATAAAATGTGTACTCAATAAGCACTCAGGTATACAATTGAATTAATTAAGAATGTTTATTATATCTATTCAAATTTTTGTATACTAACATAATTAAGTTGTTTTTTAATCTTATGTTTAACTTTAATTTTAAACACTCATGTAATTACTTGAGCTCCATTTGACGTTTGAAATAAATGCTATGCCATCACTTCAATTTTCAGTTATCTTTATTCGATATAACAGGTGCAACTAAACACTAAAATGGTAGCATACGTGTTTATCCTTTGTATAACCTTTTTATTAACTTAGCTTTTAAAATCCGACTTGTGTTTGTTTAAATTTGAGATATTGTATTACTGAAAGACTTTCCCTTCGCATTGATGTGAATGCTTCTCTTTTGTATGCTCTCATAATAGTCAGTCTGTAACGTCAGTACTGCATAAAAAAGTTCGAAGTCGTGAAATGGCATAACAAGATTAGTAAAATGAAAGTTATTGCAAATGGGTAAAATATGCGGTGAAATTTTTCTTCCACGTATTAATTTAACTGGTAAAAGCCGGCTTATTTCATCATAACATCGATGCTGAATTTAATATAATTACTAATTACTGTATGGCTGAACAATGCATGCCTGCATGAAAATTATAATGGCAATTCATACTTAGTTTCTAGCATGGGTCTTAAATCTGACAAGTGTTCTCCGAACCTTGTACATAGGGGTATACGGGGTTTTCTTTTACTGTTCTCCCAAGTTAAAGCTATTTTAGCATTAGTTAAATGGAGAGACCCTGGGTGTTCTTCGATCCTTGATACCAGGATACGGTATATTTAAGACCCATGGTTTCTAGTCGACACTTCGGAAGTCGTCGTTATTTATTTGACATGCTGTAGAGTTATCAGCTGCAAATTCGGTCATTTTAAATTCCATACTGTATGCAGAAACAAATGGCAAGTTAATCTTTACTTTAACTTTGTGACTAGGTAATAAAAATTGATGAATTGAGGTGATGAAAGTACGAAACAATGACAATGAGTTTTAATATGAAAATAATTTAAAATAGAAAGCATATCAATATATTTCCTATATATGTCCGTTTTTATATTATAGTCATTATAGTATAGTATACTATTATAGTCATGCCTGAAATGTTTCAAAACTTGGTACTACAATGCACACCGGTCCCAAGATTCCTCCAACATCAGTTCATTGGCGGACGTCAATTAATGTTTGAAGTAAATGTTACAATTAAATTAACCTTTTGCAAACACTTGGAACAAAATTTGTTTCATGGACTTTCGCGACTCTTAAGTAGTTTTACAGCATCAAAGTTGCCCATTTTAAACCCCGCCTTTTGATACCAGGATTTTGGTTAAAAAATGAAGATAATTTTATTTTGGTTGGATGATAAGTGGTAAATAAATATATGCAATTTATATGAGAACTAGGAAATTGAACTCGAGAACTAACTAGCAGTAATATTTCGGAAATATTTAAGAATCATAATAATACAGGTATATAGTGATTTATTTCAATTCGGTTAGATGAGGCTGTCTTCCACTCTTAGTTTATTGAGGATTTGCTGTTGTAGTTACAATAATTATTATTGATGCACTTGGTACTATGAGTAACTGCTGTGGAGTCTCTCCTCAGTTTCACAAATATATCCTTTACGAACGTTCGTGTATAAATGTGCTCTTTTCCATACAACTACTGTTATTGATGTTTTATTTAATTTAAAGGACATTGCCAACTGAGTTTTGTCATAACTTTCCAATTATCTTGTATCTGCATACATTTGTAAAGTGTGAAGTATTAAACGCAACAATTTTTTAAATCAATACACGAAAAGAGTCGTTAATAGCTACTATTGGCGTTTTGCATTTCTTTACAGAGTTTGGATTTTGCTCATGCATCTAAATTATACTATCAGACTTTACTTGATATAATTGGGTTGAGTCAACACTGCCGACTAAGCCCATTATTGGCTTTCAAAGCACGCATGCGTGCCAATCGGTGTCTGATTTTGAAGGAAAACTGGAAAAAATTAAATCGATTGTTGCCCAAGTGCTGGTGACATGACTCCAACTTCCAATCGAAATTATTCTTCATGCATTTTTATTGAAATTTTACTGGAAACTCCTTATTAATACCGAAGCTTGTTTTTGTAAATCCCTCATGGTGGTAAATAGGCATTTTCATCACCAGCACATTATTCAATTCATTCAAATATTCATTATAAATTATGCTTGCACACATTTATACTAATATGGAAAAAATTTGAAAGTAAACTATGATGTACGCCCGGAATTTTCCAGTAAGCTGACGAGCTTCACAACGAGATTCAATTGGTGCTGTCCTTTGTACTCGAATCTTTTCCCAAGCTGCCAGAAGCTGCCGGCAAATCTTATTGTTGACCAATGTGTAAAAGTAGTCCTATATATTGAGTGAAATTAGTGCAAGCTTCTTCCAGAATCTTTTTCGATTCCATTGCTAATTTGAACAAGAATACTAAATTTACATAAAAGACGTTTTACGATTCAACGAGACAGATTCCAATGCAGTTCTGCTTTTTATTTATGCCCAAATTTTAAATGAATGGACAATACATAAATGGACACGTATTGTGTAGGATTAACAGATGTGACGGAGTTTTTGTTGTAAATGTTTTCATGACACGAAACTAAAATCGTCAATATCAAGTCAATAATCCAACTTCCGGAAGTATCTCCACTCAAGGATTTTCAGTCATACGTCATACATCACACTTCCAATAGTTGGTTGATAAGATAAGATATGACGCAACAAGGTGCCGCTTATCGGGAAGAGTCATTCTGTAGCAAAAGTTGTCTCGAGCATTCGTATGGTTGTTGGTAACCAGCACCTCGTTGCAGAATGTAGTCCTAGAATATTTGAACGAAATTCAAGGTACGTTCACATTCACATAAGCGTACCACAAAATAGCAACATTTGTCAGCTCTGCTGTGGACGGCGTCGGATTCCTCACAAGATTTTACATTAGAAACATTCTTTTAAAGGAAAGATTTGTAAAGTCATTTCCATTCATTCCTATGGCAGAGCGTGACTCAAATTACGACATTATACTTTGTAGGTAAGGCAAGCGCACAAAAAATTATCCCCTTCCCCATACTTTATACTTATTACATTCGTTTCCTTGTGATGGAATTTTGACTAAAATCGTACAAAATAATTGGGAAATTAGTGTTATCTTTCTCTATTAAAACAACGGATCCAGATAGGAAACTAGGCTTGAGAGAAAGCAAAATGTGAGATTGATAAGCCAAATGAGCTAAGAGAAAATGTATTTTTCCTAGATCGCTTCTCCACATTGCATTGTCTTTTTTGTTCTACTGTTTTTGTGTATTCTTATAAAATAACAGTTTAATTTATATAAGCTACGGGTTTAAATTGTTTTATAAAGATCGATTAATGGTGAATGATGTGGTTTTAGGTAGATTTTTTGTGAGCAGTTGGTACTTGTACACTTTGGAATTTTATCTTACTCAACATTTTCTTAAAGATTAAACAATAAATTTGAATTTTTTTATCACGAACCAAAGATTTGTAAAAGTTGAAAATCGGTGAATGTATTCAAGTTTTGGTGGATGTGCATTTGTGTGACAGCAACAAAAAAGAAAAGTATTAATAGATAAAAATAATGAGAAAGGAGGAAGCAAAGCAGTACATTCACTATACTGAATGCCAGGTGCATATTACAGTCGCTCATACCGACCATAGGAACCCTGGTTTTATCAGACTTTACAAACACATTATATCATGAGTGAACGCCACTATTTTTATAAATACTTCAGAAGGTTGCATGCATAGATACATATGTGGGTAGTACCTCTACTCTGATTCACCAGCACCAAGGTTCCTAAACGTCTCAAAGACAGTCTGAAATCTACCCAGGTACTTTCTCAAGTTCCATTATAACTTCTTAGCTCACAAGCCACACACACATATTAAACAACAACCTACTCCAAGTTAAAACACTCCCAGTTCAGGTAGCTGTGTAGTTTAACTTCGGACGTTTTGCGTACTGTACAAAGTTTCAATTTTCTCTTTAAATCATACACCGTTTTAAAAAAATGAAAAGCGGTCTTCAAATATTTGTAGAATAACTATCAGTATTACTAAAGTTTGTCAATAAAGTCTAAAAAACGCAAATGATTTCGAAGTTTTGAAAGCAGACATACAAGTTGTTAACATAACGTTACAGAGGTGTACAAATATTCAAGGTAATAATACTTAAGTTGAAATAACATTTGCATGTTGTCGTTTAAAGTTTCCCTACATATCAAGTAACTGAAATCTAAACTGCCATACTGCAACTTGCAAAATTTATTCAACAACAACAGGTAGGTGGGAAGAGAAAAAACAGTTCCCATTCTGATGTTCCCTAAATAATATTATTTACTTACTCGTAACAATTTACAATTTCAGGAGCGTTGAAAACATACATCCAGTAACCGAATCACCACGGCCAAAAGAGGAATGACGGAAGACAACCAGTTCAAATGTTTATTTTGTCCAAAACCCTTCTCCAGCAACTCCAAACTGATGAGGCATCTGCTAATGCACATTAATGAGAAACCGTTTTTCTGTTCTAGTTGTGGGATGGCGTTTGGTCTAAAAGGGAGTCTGACAAATCACTTAAATGTCCACACTGTAGAAAAGCCCTATAATTGTGGAAAGTGTAGCAGGATGTTCAGGCATAAACGGAATTTGAAAATTCATTTAAAGATACATGAAGAAAGAGAAAGTTCTTTTAAATGTCCCTTTTGTAGCAGGGCATTCAGATCTCAGCCAGAACTGTTTAGTCACATTAGAACACACACAGGAGAAAAACCATTTAAATGTAACTTATGTGAGAAAGATTTCGGAACGGGTAGCATTTTGGGAATACATTTTAGAACCCACACCGGAGAAAAGCCTTATAAATGTAATGTTTGTTACAAAACATATAGAGAAAAATCGACTCTCATAAGACATTCCAGAACTCATACGAAAGAAAAACCGTTCAACTGTTCCATTTGCGACAAGAAGTTTGGTCAAAAATTTAGTTTAGAAATTCACTTCAGAGCTCATACCGGAGAAAAACCTTTCAAATGCAACGTTTGTAAGAAAAATTTTAGTGACAAATCTAATCTTACAGTTCATTTAAGATGTCACACGGGAGAGAAGCCTTTCAAATGCTCCGTTTGTGGCAAGGCCTTCGGCCGAAACACTGGTTTGACAGTTCACTTCAGAGTTCACACCGGAGAAAAGACTTTCAAGTGAAATGTTTGCTCTCAAACGTTTAGCCGAAAACAGCATCTCGCAGTACATTTAAGAAATCACATGGAAGAAAAGCTATTTAAATGTACGATTTGTGACAAAGCGTTTAACCAAAAGTCACACCTCAAAGCCCATGTCCAATGTCGCACTGGGGAGAATGCCAAAATAATTTAGTCCCAATTTAAATGCCGTGCTTGCAAAAAAGTATTTCGTTGGAACTCGACCACGTCCGAGCATTTCATACCTCACAATGGAATGGGAATGTAGCCATTCGCGTTTAATATGAAAGTTTAGTTATTTAGCCCCTTTGTGTACAAGGAACAAAACTAGATATGGTATGTTGGCAGTAAAATTATTGGCAATTTATTAATTTCCATTTATTATATATAAATTAGTTGAAAACTACTACAACTGTTAAACTTATTGATTACTTTTTTATTAACTTTGAGTCTCAAAGCTACTAATGTAGTTACTTGATATTGATTTGTATTTAAAGAGTAAACTCAATGTTTCCGTGGTGTTTGGTAGTAGATATGTACAGTTAAGAATTAATAAAATGCCTCCTTAATTTATTAACTAACTTTATTACATTATTTATTTACCTCCGTGTTTAACGCTTTACTTTAGAAAACGTTTAACTTAAAGGAAATACGTAAATGTATTTATGTGTGCGGTTATTTGAACGTTAATTGGTGTTTGAAATAAATGCTACGATATCTTGTAAAATTAAATTAAAATTGTTCAAACATTTGGAACTAACAGTTTACACTGAGATTCACGACTCTGTTGGAGCCATACTTCATGAAAGTGGCCAATTTGAAACCCACCTTTTTATGCAGATACCAGAACTTTTTTAAATGAAGAGAATTGTATATTTGTTAAATAAAAGTGGTAAATGTATTTTATATGAGAACTGGGAAGTTTAACTTGAGAGCTAATTAGCAAAACTATTTTTCATTAACTTCATAATCATAATATTAAAGTGATTGGCATTTATTTCAATTCGGTTAGTTAAGGCTTTCGTTTACTCTTCGTTTATTGATGATTTGCTATAGTAGTTATTTTTGTTATAATCGATGCATTTGATACTTTGAATAAATGCTGTGTACCCAGTCTGCCAAGTTGTCCGGCTAATACTTGGACCACGCATTTCATGATCACCGGCCCATAGACCTTTTTGGCCACTGGGCCAAACATCAGCCTAACGTGTCGTACATCAAATGCATGGTCCTTACATCAGCCAGCATTCTTTTATTGTGTAAAAAGCATGGGCTTTGCATAAGCCAGACATGATACGAAACATAATTAACCGGTTTACTACAGCCTAAAAGGATGCAATTTATTATATAACTACAAATTAAACTGCTTTGAACTATCTATGTCATGTGAAACAAACAAATTTATTCAATAGGCTTTGTAAATGGTATACAGACATGAACATCATCCATAGGTAGTAAAACACACTTGCAATACAAATCACTTAAATGTAGGTTCACATTTTCGGTACTTTCTAACTTAACTACATGAATTCCTAGTTTATCACTATCACAAACATAACCTGGAAGATTTGACTTTTCAAAAATACTACAAACTAACATGGACAATGCAGGCTCAATGCAAAATACAATTTTCTTGACTTGTACAATGTGTAAAGTAGTTTGGAAACAACTATTACCAGGAGCTGCTGATATTGTAATACCGTTATAAATAATTTTCCACTACTTTTAATAATTCTAACTACCTTCTCATTTACAATAGCTTTGTAAACCACATGTTTAAGTGATAAAAATCTTCAACAGAGGATAGTGGTAGTGACACTGGAACAGCTGTTTCTTCAGTAATCTGTTCCACGTTTGACGAGGCTCTATGAAGCACGAAAAGTTGTTTGACATCTTCCTGAATGATCGCAACACTGTTCTCTCAAACACTAAAAAATTTAAGAAGTTATTAACATTCTACTCTTTATCACGTCTTATCACATTAAAAACTTAAATGAATTACCTGTCAAATTTTGTTTGTCAAGATCGATTTCATCAGGTCCGAGTTGCTCTTCATGTGGTAAATAATCGCGTTCCCCATACAGATTAGTAGATTGACTCGTTACGTTACTCTGGAATGCATCGTATCATTAAATTCATTCTCATTTTTGATAGTAGTAGTAGTAGATCCTGGCCGTGAGAACTGGTACGATTGTTGATTCGAGGTGCATGAATAGTTCCATTTCAGGGCCGGTGCAGGGCTGAAATGATTGTAGTGGCGGCCCTTTTAGACTTCTTAATTCAGGACTTGAGTCGATTCGAGTTGATTGTTGAGGCGGTGGAGGTGAATTGTACCAAATTCAAGATCCGGGTAAACCTGAGAGGATGTTTGGTGAGAGGTATTGAATAGTCTCATTTACACCATCCGGGCTGAACTGGGTTGAGACTGCAGATGTGAATACTTGGTATTTCCAGATCCAGGAGCCAAACATTTTCGGTGCCTTTGCCGGTTGAGCTAATAATAAGTAATATTAAATTTCAAACTTCCATGGGTTTTTATTGTACATAAAAGTATTACTTACCAGAAAAAGAGGAATTCCCAGGCGCCTTTGCAGTAACAAATTTAAGTTGTTTGGATTCCTTTCCGTTTTGGTTTCCTTGCTTTTACTCGTTTTCGAGCGGTGGTGTGAATTCGTCAGAGGAGGTTTCCTTATCATGATGATTTGGCGTTGTCGTCCGCTTCCTAAATCTTCTGTTATCCTCCTCGTCACTTTCTAAATGCGATGTTAACTCTGCCCGTGCCGCTTTACGTTTAGCTTTTTCATAACTATCTAAATACATACATAAATTCCTATATACAAGCCACAATTCATGGAATGAATAATTACAACCATAATGTTTAATTTTAATCATTACTAACTTACCAGTGTACGTAAGAATCCGAACTTCATGTGTCCAAATTTTCGCCAACTTTCGGTGTCACCAATTTTCTAATTGCTTCACTTATTTTGAACGTTGGTAATGTAGGGTAAAACAAGATTGTTTATTGTTCCTCAACCACGATGTTGGAATAGCCTGACAAGTGTTCTCCTTCGGAAATTCAACTATAGCATAATCTAAAGTATCCATATTTACTCTCACTTTTATAAAAGGTAAAGTTGCGAAAAACAACAGATTGGATTGAATGAATGTGACGAATGAATGAATTGGATACATTGATCTCTGTGTAATGGTGTGGCATGGACACGCTTGTTAAAATACGCGCTTTAAAGTCCCTTTCAACAAGCCTGGTTGCAAACGCACTGCTTGCAACTGCCAAGTTTGGCCCAGACATCCTCATTTGCTTAGTCGTATTTGAGGAATGTAGTTTGAAGTTTACTATGATGCATACATGGGCCACGCTCGGTCTATACAAATCATGTCGTTCATTCAAATGGTATTGTAATCGCCATGCGTAGTGGAGATGCCAGTGATTAAACAAGTATGGGTCCTTCCTCTGTAAGTTTACCTGGCAGACTGGGTTAGTAGTTAGTTTAGCCAAAAATAAAAAGGGGAATTCATTCAATCCTGAAAAGCTCAGCGGTTGTTCCTTACAGAGAATTTTGAGGGTCGCGAGCACCAAACAGCGAGGCTGGCGGGGGGAAACGGACTGGTCACCTAAAAAACCGAAGTTATTATGAATTTAAATAGAATTTTGAGAAATTAGTGCGGTTTTTTAGTAAGGATTTACCTGCAGCAGTTTCAAAAGACGGCTGGAGCACCTGCGGCAGGAAAACTTGCCGGGCGAAGTGTCAAACAAGGCAGGAGTGAAAGCGTCGCTAGCGTTGTAGGAGGTGGACCTGGAGCAGCTCTTGGCGTCCCAAACTGGGGTTGATTGATCTGCGGAGGGGCCAAATGCGGCGTCGAAGGCTTGGGGAAAGTCTCCTCGGTGGCGTGGGCGGACTCGGTGAAAACAGCTCGCTCAGGCCAAACCATCCTCCTCCTCCACCTGAACCACCCGTTGATTTCCGCTCTCTCTCCGTCTCAAACTGTTTCTTACTCGCGGCTAAGAAGAGCTGCCCTTCATACAACTCCCTGATCTTTTTCTCCTCTCCAGATCAATCCTCAGTGAGAATATCTCCCGATCTTTATCCTCCACCTCGAAATATCCTTGTTGCTCTTGAAACTGTGGAGAAGATCGCTTCTGCAACTCATCCTTCTTTTTCTGGAGCTCGCTCACGTTCTTCATCAAATCTCTACAAAGCTTATCCGATCTTCCAACGTCTTGCTCATCAAAATTAGCTGATTCTCCATCGACTTGAACTTGGGATCATTATCCCCATCTTGTAAACTCCTCCTCAGCTGCTCCAGTTCCGCTCATCCTCAAATTATCCATTTCCAGCTCAGTTCTCAGTATTTTCAGGCGCCACAAAATCCTCAAAACATTTCATCTCATTGGATTCCACCCCGGCTGTTGGAAAACATACTATTGCATTCATTTTAGCATTATGTTTTTACTCACGCCTCGACTAGCAAAGGCTAAAACTCGGTCTTTGTGCCTCAGGCGTCTATAGCAGTATTGCCGTCTTCAGTTTGTTTACCAAACCATATGCTCAACCACTACATAATTCATGTACCCAAAATGAGGTGGCGCCAGGCTATGCTAATGTTATTCTTACTAACCTTACGTGGCGCCACTCAGCAGGGGAGCATGAATTATGTAGGTTGAGCATATGGTTTGGTAAACAAACTGAAGACGGCAATACTGCTATAGACGCCCTGAGACACAGACCGAGTTTTAGCCTTTGCTAGACGAGGCGTGTTTTTACTACTGCACGTATGAAATAATTTTCATTCGATACAGTATGTGATATTTTTATTGTTCATACTTTTTAATTTTTTACAAACAGTTTATTCATTCATTAATTTTGGCCAATAAAAATATGTATATAGATCACGACATTGTTAAAAATGCCGTAGCCTAAGAACTATTACAATACTTGAAGCATAATGTAAAATATGAGCAGGGGCCAGCAACAGTGTCGTAAAACATTTTCAACAAACATTCCATTTATAAGCTGCGATCTTTAAGTCGCTGTCAGTTCAAGTGTGGAAGCATGTTCAAACAACTTTTTATACTGGCTGCCCACTAACTACAGAGCCTCGTAGTCAAAACAAGTTGAGTAAGTCTTTTAGAACATATTACTTGAAGAAATCAGAGCGATGTTCCCCTTTTGCCTATTCCCATAGTCGCTCACTTTACCACTGTTACCTCTGTTGCAAGACTCTTCTTTCTATCGGACCCCATAACACGAGTCTTTGGTTTCAGACATGACGGAATTCAGTAGTCGTGATATAATAGTGATTAAGCCCGAATGTTATATTGTCCAATACACCATTGGTTAGATGAACAACAGATCTCTAAAGATATTTTTATCGTATTACTCTATTGTTCTAATCTAACTTTATCACCAAAATTAATCCAATTAAAAGCTGTATTCTTTTCTATGCCTAGATAATATAATCCCTTTTCGATCTACTACTCCAAATAAATTTAGAGTTACAAAACAGAGGAATGCTGCCAGATAACAATGATAATGAGTATAACAGCTATGCTGAACATAAAATCGCTTATTGGAAATGTCGGCTACGCGGCTCCTTCTTGCACCCGCGCATTATTGTGAAGAAATTGAATTCACAGCAAATTCCAGAAGACCAAGCTTTCAAGGGAAACTTCACACATTCCTCCACATGCTGTTCAATTCTGAGTATTACGTATAGAGGAACAAATCTCAGAATGTTCTTAGTAATAAGATCCGCGATTCGTTAGATGCAACAATCGAATGCGAACAAAATAGATTTCGTGTTTGTCGTCAGGTGCTTCGTCGTTGCACTTCCTTACATTCCAATCTGTTTTGCAGCCTCAAAATCTGGACGAGGGGGGAAACCAAGCGACCACGATGTGAACTTAGGGTAAATAGCGTGAGCATTAACTAAGGTCTGGCCAGTATTTTGAATTGCGATGATAATCAGTGG
>LJIJ01003966.1:0-16648 GCA_001718145.1 Orchesella cincta | reverse complement strand
AAAATAAGTTGTAGATACTGGTCATCAAAAGTTAGCACCGACTATAAAAAAGTTCAAACTACAAATATAGCAAGCCCGTTTGGTATTCCTAGTGTTGAATAATAATTTGTTGATACTTTTGTAGGAATTCGCTAACGCATGAACAAAGGTAGAGATACAGTTTTTTATCAAAGCAATTTCAATATAATGTAGAAATGATGCTGGAAGCAAAATGACCCAATTTCTGATTATTTCAGAATTAGGCAGAAATCAACCAAGAAATGCCAAGAGTAAGAACAAGACCAAGTGGAAGCGATTTACCTAGGCCGCAGGCGAATATTTTTGCGTATGAGCTACAAGTCAACAAGTCTTGGTTCCCCTCTGTGATTCTACGTTCCAAATTCCATCCTTTAACGACAACACTCGGACGCGCTCGATTATAACCGTATAATTAGTGGTTGATGCGGAAAATTTAAAGAGGGTGGTTGTGAACACAACGGTAATCCCGAACTAGAATTTGTCAAGACCCAGCCCCAAAATTTGGGTACTCGGGGATATTGCAGTGGACGTGGTTTTTGTAATAGGATTTGCATAGATATACGAAGCTGAGCTTTTTGATGAGTGTCTTCGAAAGGTTAAGCAGCAATATAGGACCTCGCATCAGTGAACTCTTGCATGTCTCGTGATTTCCGGACACCCACAGGGAAAACAGCAGTAAGTAACAAGCAACAATAGTAATGCAAAGAGAACCCTCTCCCATCTTATCGACCCGCAACTCTTTCAAGGTCAAGGTGATGCGTCAAACAACGCATAAGCTGGCAACTCAAATTACCAATGGAAAACTGGAGGACTTTACAGCAAGCAGAAGCAGCCTAACTGGAATGGTTATGACAGATAGGCCCAACTGTGTTACAATGATGAATGTCGCATAACGCAGGGAATGAACACACTATTGGTGCTAGTCGTCCTCTACCTACAAGGTTGACTTACCAATCATAGAACAGCGACTGCTCAACAAAATAGCAGAGCGCCAACCAGCAACACTCCTCCAAATTTTTACTGCCCCAATTTGGAAAGGCTAAGGTTGCCGGCTTCACCACTTACATGTTGCTTTCAATATATTCGCGCAACAAATGTCGCGAGCAACTGCATCTCAGAGTCTTCAGGGCAGAATGGAAATGGTTCGCGCTCTAAAGCAAGGCTCTGCCATGTCCATTCCACAAGGATACTGCTATCAGGGTCCACAAGCATCCTCTACCACAACCGCTCATCATTGACTGAGCAACTTTTAAACATGGAGCATAACCCCCCAAAGTCGAATGTCATGATTTAAATAAGGTGACAGAAAGAGACTTTGCCTGATGAGATCAATCGATCAAGTCGGAAAATATGAGTTGTCAGAGTCTCTTATTGAGAGTACGTGCAATGCAAAAAAGTGGAGTTGCAAAGTGAATTCCTTGAGGGAGGATAACATTCAACTGGTAAAGTCGGTGGCGGAGCTCAAACTCAAGTGGATGCAGCAAACAAAGATTGTCGGGATTTGAAAGAGCAAGCTAATGCGTGAAGGAGCATTATCAACAGGCAGTTAACAGGCCAAAAGAAAAGGTCAGCATTTGAAAGACTGTGAGATAAGCTCAATACGCCTCTGCCGATAAGGCTCGTATCGAGAATGTTTGAAGGATTTACAAGACGAGCTAAAGCGACAGCAGGAGAATTACAAGGAACAGTCTGCAATCATGTGGGCAGTATACGAATAAGTATTTCAAGGAGTTGGAGAACATTACCGGAAACTGTTGTCAGACTCGCAAAAACGGATTGAAGAGGTGCTGAGGAAAGATAATGAAGAAAGAATGTTCTCAGAGGTGTGGACACATTATTCACGGAGCGCGCATCCAAGGACTTATTAATTCATGGGCAAATTAGACAAGCATATGAGCAATAAAACAGGATAATATTCAATTTTTGACAAATATTTTTAACGTTTAGAGGAAGAATCATTTTCATGATGGCAATTATTCATCGATATAGTACATGTTATGTTAGTTATGTAAACGGTGCTTTGCATTGCTTTATATTGAATAAATAGATAAAATGTTTACTAGAACTTGGTTTTCAAAACCTTTTTCTGGGTTTGTTTTAAGTAAAAACCTACAAACACGGAAACTGGCCCTATTGAAACCAAAAAATTGTAGTTTTCAAGCCTTTGCATGTCTTAATTAAAGAAAGAATGATTATCGTAGCCATAATCGTTGAAATATAAAAAAATACTGCTTTGCGGCACGTGGTGATGGATTTTTGACGTAACTGGAATATATTGTCGATTAATTTCCTGTCCTAGCATATGTGTATGTATTTAATGCATGGTAGACGTAGATTTACTTGTATTCATTGTTTATGGACTGTGGACAAGCAGTCCTTGGCCTAGACATTAGCTTTAGTTCAAGTTCAGACATAAACTTCCGGTGTCCTTTTATTATGAATTGGAATATTTGGGATTTTGGTACGGTAAAACCGGAACGAAAAGTGTTTCAGCTAGAAAAATACAAAACTTTCGTTATTTTTTGTTTTAAGTTTTATTTCTGCACTACTAAAATTATAAAATGCAGCATTTATTGTTATCTAGAGCCTCATTTTTTAAATTCTGGGTCCCATTTTCACATACTTGCATACTTTTTGCTCATTAAGTTGCTGCGATGTTACTCAAATGCACTTTGTTCAAAGGAACTATTTAGGTGACCTGTTGATAAATACCTTTGTACCACGCCTGAAATAACAATCTGTATCTGGATGCAAATCACTGGATGAGTTTTCTGTGAACCAAATATGTTCCATATGCAACCTACGTTTCCTCTCAGATTTGTGATGTTTTCCTCCATTACTGCTGATATAAACGCAAACGCGACGGTTCATCCGCTGGCCGAGACTGACTGAAAACCATCCTTGATTGTTACCCAAAAGTTTGCCTCCAGTTCCATTGCAGATAATACAGTTCGAGGTGGACATTTGAGGAATGTTTTTAAAATCTTTCAGCAACTCGCTCTAAGCCCTTTTACGTTATTCCATCGTTTGTCAACAATTTTGTTCTTCAAAAACGACAGTCAAGAAGTATTCGGAGAACTGGACAAAGATTGGGCTAATCAATCTTCCCGCAAGCAAACTAATAATTAATGTTCCACCACGGAAGGAGGACACAACTTATTCAGTTTTGTGTAATGGATACTGTGATGATTCAAGTACTTTACCTATTGCCCATTTGTCAACAAATTGGTCCCCAAAATCTTTTACAATTTCATAAGCACCATTTTTCGAAATGCTAATGGGAACGCATACTATTTCAGCATATATGACAGATTCGGTTTACTACTTTTCAAAAGATTTAAGAGAGATCACTTTCTTGTCTAAAGTTGGTTCACAAATTGTCAAAATATTGCATCTATGAATGATAGTTTCAATGTATCTCGCTGTAAACTTCAATATCACCATCGAAATTCAATCGAGGCTTTAATGAGACCACAAATGAACTCAGACAAATTGGGAGATTACATCCCATACGTTCAAGCAATTCAACACGAGTTAATTATGAGCACAGAGGGGAACTCTACAAGAACTGGTTCTTGAGGCAATCTGCAATTTGCAACTTTTGATATGAAATCACCCATCTACTGTGAGCATCATGGAGCATTACCTCAATCGAAATCCTGGGACTCCATGTCGTTTTCCTAGTTTGGGTACTTCCTTTGACAATCCACGTGGGTATTCATTCCAGTTATGATTGTAGTCTCGACACTGTTATTTACAAAAAAGTATGATGGCTTGGCACTTGACGCAGGAGCTTCTCACCGTTATCGTCACTATGATTCATGAGCCACCAACTCCCAAAATTAAAAAGTATATTTTCCTTAGTTATCATCGGTTTCATGATTGTTCGTATTATGAAAACTTTTTGAGCAGTTTGGTTACTGTACCACCTTCACGCAAAAGTATTTGGAAGCCTCCGAGATTTGGTCGTCACTGGAAGGTACAAAATCCTAGCAATAGGTGGGGAGAAAAGGAGGCAGTTTCTGGAACGGAGATATGGCTGTGGATTTCAAAGGTTAAAAATGCTAGACAAAATCAATTCCACGTTCCACCCAATACCAACATCTAAGCGGAAGTAATAGCTGAGTGGCTACTAAAAGGCTGAGAAGAATGGGGAGCGATACGGAAATCTGGAAGACACGTCCGTGGTAGATTACACAATCAGTCTGTATGCCAAAAAGCTACGGACCAATCCAAACTACAACTTAACTCGTTTTTGCAAGTGTCACATTATAAGGCAACCGTGTGCATGCCTTACTTTTACACTGGGAGATTTATACAGTTAATAGATACTGGATTATGGAGGGAAATTGCGCTGGCTTAGTGATATAGGATTGACAGAACAACTCCGGGATTGGTTTGTCTGGGGAGCAATAAATGAAGATAAATTGTTTGCATGACATGTACTCCAAGGATGGCTGCTAAGTGTGGAGGTAATTGGAGTTAAAAAGATGTTGTGGCCCTTTTTGGCATTGGTTGGAATGTGCTTTCCCCTCTTGAGGGCCTTGCAGTTTTTTCTGTTGGGGAAGCCAAGTGTTCAAATAGGTCTTCGCTCAGTCCTGTAAAGCATACACAGTGGCAGCGGATGGTCGAAAAATGTATCAGAATAGCTGTTAAAACAAAATAGTGCATGTTACGGTTATGTTTGCTGAATCTATTTCAAAACTGTAGCCATTTAATGTAACTGTATAAATTTTAAATTAGAAGTACGTGAAATGAACTTCTGTACATTGGTAAAGTGTGATATGTATATCTATTTAATAATTTACATAAAAGTTGTATTTAATTGAGCGTGTGATAAAAATAATTATTTTTACAATATTTTGCTACAAATAAATAATTCCACTTTACTTAATGTTGTATTTTCACGTACTTTCTAATTAAAATTTTTTACAGGTTACATAAATGGTACAGTTTCTGAAATAGATTCAGCAAACATCCGTAACATCCACTATTTTGTTTTAACAGCTATTCTGATTACATTTGTTCGACCATCCCTGCCACTGTGTATGCTTTTACAGGACTGGGAAGACCTATTTGAACTCTTGGCTTCCCAACTGAAAACTGCAAGGCTCAAGAGGAAACCGCATCCAACCAATGCCAAAAAGGCCACAACATTTTTTACTCCAATTACCTCCACACTAGCAGCATCCTTAGAGTAGATGTCATGTAACAATTTATCTTCATTTATTGCTCCCCAGACAAACCAATCCCGGAGTTGTTCTGTCAATCCTATATCACTAAGCCAGCGAATTCCCTCCATAATCCAGTATCTATTAACTGTATAAATCTCCCAGTGTAAAAGTAAGGGATGCAACGGTTGCCTTATAATGTGACACTTGAAACGAGTTAAGTTATAGTTTGGATTGGTCCGTAGCTTTTTGGCATACAGACTGATTGTGTAATCTACCACGGACGTGTCTTCCAAATTTCCATATCGCTCCCCATTCTTCTCCGCTTTTAGTAGCCACTCAGCTATTACTTCCGGCTTGGATGTTGGTATTGGGTGGAACGTGGAGTTGATTTTGTCTAGCATTTTTAACCTTTGAAAATCCACTGCATATCTCCGTTCCAGAAACTGCCTCCTTTTCTCCCCACCTATTGCTAGGATTTTGTACCTTCCAGTGACGACCAAATCTCGGAGGCTTCCAAATACTTTTGGTGAAGGTGGTACAGTAACCAAACTGGTCAAAAAGTTTTCATAATACGAACAAATCATGAAACCAATGATAACAAGGAAAATATACTTTTTAATTTTGGGAGTTGGTGGCTCATGAATCATAGTCACGATAACGGTGAGAAGCTCCTGCGTCAAGTGCCAAGCATCATACTTTTTTGTAAATAACAGTGTCGAGACTACAATCATAACTGGAATGAATACCCACGTGGATTTGTCAAAAGGAAGTACCCAAACTAGAAACGACATAGAGTCCCAGGATTTCGATTGAGGTAATGCTCCATGATGCTCACAGTAGATGGGTGATTTCATGTCAAAAGTTGCAAATTGCAGATTGCTCAGAAACCAGTTCTTGTAGAGTTCCCCTCTGTGCTCATAATTAACTCGGGTTGAAATTGCTTGAACGTATGGGAATGTAATCTCCCTAATTTGTCTGAGTTCATTTGTGGTCTCATTAAAGCCTCGATTGAATTCGATGGTGATATTGAAGTTTACAGCGAGATACATTGAAACTATCATTTCATAGATGCAATATTTTGATAATTTGTGAACCAACTTTAGACAAGAAAGTGGATCCCTCTTAAAATCTTTTGAAAAGTAGTAACCGAATCTGTCATATATGCTGAATAGTATGCGTTTCCCATTAGCATTTCGAAAATGGTGCTTATGAAATTGTAAAAGATTTTGGGGACCAATTTTGTTGACAAGATGAGCAATAGGTAAAGTACTTGAATCATCACAGTATCCATTACACAAAACTGAATAAGTTGTGTCCTCTTTCCTTGGTGGAACATTAATTATTAGTTTGCTTGCGGGAAGATTGATTAGCCAATCTTTGTCCAGTTCTCCGAATACTTCTTGACTGTCGTTTTGAAGCACAAAATTGTTGACAACGACGAATAACGTAAAAGGGCTTAGAGCAAGTTGCTGAAAGATTTTAAAAACATTCCTCAAATGTCCACCTCGAACTGTATTATCTGCAGTGGAACTAGAGGCAAACTTTTGGGTAACAATCAAGTGATGGTTTTCCGTCAGTCTCGGCAGTGGATGAACCGTTGCGTTTGCGTTTATGGAGGAAAACATCACGAATCTGAGAGGAAACGTGGTTGCATATGGAATGCATATTTGGTTCACAGAAAATTCATCCCAGTGATTTGCATCCAGATACAGATTTGTTATTTCAGGCGTGGGTACAAAGGTATTTATCAACAGGTCACCTAAATAGTTCTGTGAACAAAGTGCATTTTGAGTAACATCGCAGTAACTTAATGAGCAAAAGTATGCAAGTATGTGGGAAAATGGGACCCAGAATTTAAAAAATGAGGCTCTAGATAACAATAAATGCTGCATTTTATAATTTTATAGTATGCAGAAATAAAACTTTAAAAAAAATTACGAAAGTTTTGTATTTCTTTCTAGCTGAAACACTTTTCGTTCCGGTTTTACCGTAGCCAAAATCCCAAATATTCCCAATTTCATAATAAACGAGACACCGGAAGTTTATGTCTGAACTTGAACTAAAGCTAATGTCTAGGCCAAGGACTGCTTGTCCACAGTCCATAAACAAATAATACAAGTAAAATTGTACGTCTACCATGCAATTAATTACATACACATATAGGAAATTAATCGGCACTATATATTCCAGTTACGTCAAAAATCCATCACCACGTGCCGCAAAGCAGTATTTTTTAATATTTCAACGATTACGGCTACCATAATCATTCTTTCTTTAATTAAGACATGCAAAGGCTTGAAAACTACAATTTTTTGGTTTCAATAGGGCCAGTTTCCGTGTTTGTGCTACCAGTAGGTTTTACTTCCAAACAAACCCAGAAAAAGGTTTTTGAAAACCAAGTTCTAGTAAATATTTTATCTATTTATTCTAAATATAAAGCAATGCAAAGCACCGTTTACATAACATGACTGTATCGATGAATAATTGCATCATGAAAATGATTCTTCCTCTAAACGTTAAAAATATTTGTCAAAAATTGAATATTATCCTGTTTTATTGCTCATATGCTTGTCTAATTTGCCCATGAATATTAATAAGTCCTTGAATGGCTCCGGTGAATAATGTGTCCACACCTCTGAGAACATTCTTTCTGTCATTATCTTTCCTCAGCACCTCTTCAATCCGTTTTTGCGAGTCTGACAACAGTTTCCGGTAATGTTCCTCCAACTCCTTGAAATACTTATTCGTATACTGCCCCACATGATTGGCAGACTGCTCCTTGTAATTCTCCTGCTGTCGCTTTAGCTCGTCTTGTAAATCCTTCAAAACATTCTCGATACGAGCCTTATCGGCAGAGGCGTATTTGAGCTTATCTTCACAGTCTTTCAAATGCTGGCCCTTCTCCTTGGCACTGTTAACTGCCTGTTGATAATGCTCCTTCCACCGATTAGCTTGCTCTTTCAGATCCCGACAATCTTTGTTTGCTGCATCCACTTTTGAATTGAGCTCTGCCACCGACTTGACCAGTTGAATGTTATCCTCTCTCAAGGAATTCACTTGCAACTCCCACTTTTTTGCATTGCACGTACTCTCAATAAGGGACTCTGACAACTTCATATTTTCCGACTTGATCCGATTGATCTCATCAGCAAAGTCTCTTCTGTCGCTGTTATTTAAATCCATGACATTCGACTTTGGGGGGTTATGCTCCATGTTAAAAAGTTGCTCAGTCAATGATGAGCCGGTTGTGGTAGAGGACGCTTGTGGACCCTGATAGCAGTATCCTTGTGGAATGGACATGGGCAGAGGCATTGTTAGAGGGGAACCATTTCCATTCTGCCCTGAAGACTCTGCAGGTGGTTGCTGGCGAATTTGTTGCGGAATATATTGGAAAGGAACATGGTATGGTGGTGGAGCCGGCAACCTTAGGTCTTCCAAATTAGGGTAAAATTTGGGAGGAGTGTTGCTGGTTGGCGCTCTGCTATTTTGTTGAGCAGTCGCTGTTCGGATGATTGGTAAGTCAACCTTATAGGTAGAAGGACGACTAGCACCAATATGTGTCATTCCCTGGTTATGCGAATTCATCATTTGTAACACAGTTGGGCCTATCTGTTCATAATCATTCCAGTTTAGCTGCTTTGCTTGCTGTAAAGTTCCTCCAGTTCCATATGGGGTAATGTGAGTTTGCAGCTTATGGTGGGTTTGACCATCACCTTGACCTTGAAGAGTTGCAGGTCGATAAGATTGGGGAGGAGGTTCTGTCTTTGCATTACTATTGTTGTTGTTACTGGTACTGCTGTTTTCCTGGGTGTCGGAAATCAGAGACATGCAAGAGTTCACTGATGGAGGTCCTATATTCTGCTTAACCTTTCGAAGACACTCATCAAAAGCTTCAGCTTCGTATTCTGATGCAAATCCTATTCCAAAAACACGTCCACTTGCAATATCCTTCCAATACCCAAATTTTTGGGTGGTCTTGACAAATTCTAGTTCGGGAATTACCGTTGTGTTCACAACCACCTCTTTAATTTCCGCATCAACACTAATTATACGGTATATCGAGCGAGTGTTGTCGTAAAGGATGGAAATTGGGACGGTGGAATCACAGAGGGGAACCCAAGACTTTGTTGACTTTGTAGCTTCATACGCAAAAATATTCGCCTGGGCTAGGTAAATCGCTTGCACTTGGTCTTGGTTCTTACTCTTGTCCATTTCTTTGGTTGATTCTGCTAATTCTGAAATGAATCAGCAAACGGGGTCATTTTGCTTCCAGCATCATTGTCATTATTGAAATGGTTTTTGATAAAAAAGCTGTATCTCATACCTTTGTTCAGCTAGCGAATTTCCTTACAAAAGTATCATACAAATTATTATTCAACACTATGGAATACCAAACGGGTGCTATATTTGTAGTTTGAACTTTTTTAGGGTGCTAACTTTTATGACATTATCTACAACTTATTTTTGAAAATAATCAATACGGATAAACTTCTTAGAACAGGCAAATTAAATGAAGGAAAAGTTGCTTAGCAAGACAACATGAACATTGCATTAGAGCTTATGGGCTTATCAATGGAATGGTGTGCAATGTATAATTTATATAGCAGTTTAAATCCAAAGTCTACTTGATACAGATTCAAATAATTTTTTTAATGTGCAGCATTTCGGTAACTGTAGGTTGGTTCATGGGATCAGTTTATTGGCACGTTCTAATTTATGAATGCTATACTATGACGTTTTTAAGTCATTAAAATATAGTCAATTGAATTCATGGTTTACAAAACTCTTTGAAGTGACAGGAGTCATTTTTAGCAATTGAGCTTTGGTGGTCTAGTGATTTGACATCTTGTAATATCGGTTCCATATTTTGGGCCACATGCCACGGGAGTTTTGCAAGCTTTGCAGCAACCGCAAGGATCAAATAGCCCCTTAGGTTTACAAGGGACACACTTGGCGTTATTAGCACTGGAAACCGTTTGACACTGACTATTTCCCTGTTGGTTATACGCTTGCCCTTGCGAAGGAATGTGTACTTCAAAATGTTGCTTCCCATGCTTGTCAGGACGGGTGCGGTATTTGAACCGTTTTCAGATTCTGTTTCTTCGCATTGTCCACTGCTTTCAGTTTCATCGTCAGCCTTATCCCCATCAGGGCCACCACGAGGAATCATTGACATGGGCAAATAAATTTTCATGGGCTGCACTGGACATGGCTGCACTGTTTCCGGTTTTGACTGGTCTCCAATGCAAACCTGAAACTTGACTGGTTGCTCTGTCTTTTTGTAAACACCAGAGCATTCCGGACAATGATTACGGCCACAACTTGTAGCAGCCCCTGGATTACCATCATGAAAGGAGATGTTTGGGAGGTTGGAGGTCCCTGTGTGGCAAATCCTGATCCAAGCAAGTTTTTGTAGTCAAGTTGTACATAACGAATGTTTGGGTTTTTCCCGTTGGGGTCGCCTCCAAGAGGAGCAATGCTGGGAACACAACTGCAACAAGGGCCACAGTAATTTCCACGATAGTAAGTGTAATCTGGATATCCGTAGGGCTGTTCATGCAAATTTGTGAAAGATTATATATTTTAAAGAATTTAAGAGCTTGGAACGTTGAATAATATGTGTTTTCGTCCCAAAATTTACTTTCTCTGTTTCATCTGTATTCACGTAGTTAGACCCATAGCGCCAACCTTCCCACGGGGTACGATTTAAAGAAACGGTTTTTGGCACATATGGAATTCTTGGAAGAGATAACGGTGTGACGGCGTATGGAGCGTTTAGTTTTACATTTCCATTACCTTTAGTTCCTTCTGGAACTCGATTTCCCATTCGATTCCAGCTCTCATCAAACTTTTGACAGTTACCCAAAAGCAAGGGAGGGTTGCAGCTGGAATCTACCATTTTGCTACACATTTTGGCTATTTTTATTATTTTGGTTCAGCAATCGTTTACAAAATTGAATTAGCTTAACTCAAAGTCTCTCAGTTGGCGAGAATGATTAGCATTAGCACAGATTGTATTTGATTTGATTCTTCAAATTCTGTAACATTAATTATGAGCTACCACTGCTACATCAATATAACATAAAAAGTCTCGTAGTAACACATTATCGTATTCGAAACATTTCCATATAGTAATGCACCTATCGTCTTGAAAGTGGGACTGAAAATATTTCACTGGGATGAAAAGACATTACAATGTATTCAACGATGTGTTTTCATGATGGGATTGTGGAAAATAAGCATGATTAATTTCATAATTTTGTGGAATTTGCTATAAAAAATGTGCAATGCGAAGAACTTGACTCCAACTCCTATTCCTACTCTGACGAAGAGTACTACCAACTTGCTGCTGAGTATCAACAGTATCAAGATGACCTTCCAATGCCCGCTGTTCACAAGGCAGCTGAGGCTAATAAGCTGGATGAATCCGCAAGCGCTGAATACCTACAACCAGCTGGCATAACTCAAGAGCATTTATTTAGGAAGGAGTTGATGAATGGTTAAGGAAAGATAAAATATTGAGTCATTTGTGTGCACACTCAGCTATGCATAAAATATGTGATGATTATTATCAATCATTATTATATATGTATGAGAATCTAAATCCAAGTTCTCAAAAATGGTTTCGTTTTTATTTTGCTGCTGGGCCAGCACAAATAGATGATATCTCAACAGAAAAACGCGAGGAAAGCTATGAAGAGATGGCTTCCAGGTTGAAATGCGATAACCCCTGGTTTTGGAACACACCAAAATGTACTTGGATTGATATAAAGTCAAAAAATGTCATCGAGAGGACGAAACGAAACGCCAAGAAGGCTGCGTGGATATGTGGAAGTTTGTTTGCTTTTGCTGTCCTATCCTTTTGTAAAAGAAAAACAAAACCAGCATAGATATACATATGTTTAGCAAACATTTCTTTCATCGGCCCTTTCTTTATCTTCTCTTATTTTAGGTCTGCCATATTGTTTATTGGTATAAGATGAGAAATAGAAAAAACTTGGATAAGCTTCGGGAAAAGTACTCACCTGGAAGGATTGAGCTAGCAAATGGAAAGGTTGGCTCGTATCAACCTACAGCAGAAGAATATGAAGCTTATGAGGAACTCATTAAAGCAATAATAGTTCAAGAAATGTATGACTTAATTTAAAGTGTGTAGTTGCCATAATTATTGATGAAATATTGAAAAGTTGTAGCTTAAAACTTCCTGGAAGCAAATCATATGTATAAATCTGTTATTTCGTCATGTTTCTCATTGACACATGACACATCATTTCCACATTTCTCCGATTGCAATATAAAATTTCAGCACAACAAAAACAATACTCCATGATAAACCGGCTACATAAGGACAAACAAAAGCATGAGATGTAGATGAGCATGTTCGACACACCATAGCCAAGCACGTCTAGCTCTAGCACTCATCAAAACCAATCTTTTTCGATCCAAGCTTATAATATTTCATGCGCATTGTATCCACATCGTACATAATATGCAGCAGTACTAAAACATCAAATCTCAGCAGCACGAATTCATATACGTTGAAACTTCTGACAGGAACACAGATACTTAGACAGTTCATATTTTATGTGTAAGATTTTTAGTTACTGCGGCTTAAAAACCATGAAATGTTCTACAACAATGCTTTCTTCATATAAAAAATTAAAGTGACGCACCTACAATTAATACAACTCATGTTAAAACTCAAAATGGCAGCCTTGCCTCCATTTCTCAAATATTTTTATTCACTTGTTACGCTTCTAACATTTGAAATCCTTGGGGTACAGTTCAATAATGCAAAATGGGACTAAATAGAAATCTCCTTAATTCTGAAGCAAGTAGCATTGTTACTTGTAACCCTTTCTTCATCTTCAACTTTTCGTAATATTGCATGGTTATGATGCGAAGTCCATGTTGAGAATGGAGTATATAAGAAAACTCCAAAAACTGGTATTAATACCTAGTTAAGTTTGAAGAGTGAGCACAAAAACTGGCTAAAACTTGTATTTTGTATATGAAGAAAAAGCAAAGGTTGAAAGATTTTCATGTACGAGATATATACAAGCAACAAACGATTCATATTGCATTGAATTGAGTATTACATGTTCTTTCTTTTTTCTCTCTTCTCTCTACTACGATGATAAGTACGAGTGATGCACGATGAAGAGCTCATACTTTTGAGGTACATGAAGAGTTTATCATCTTCGAAACGTACTGCTTCCCATACCGTGTGGATTGGATTGCTTGCTCGCTCGCACACAACAATCTCTATCCCTTTTATATTGTAAACATCATTGACAAGAACGAAACTTGTTGTATTGTGATTCTGTGTGTTGACTGCATTGCATTGCATGCATAATATAATACTCTCCCAACTCCGCTCATCGTTATACTCATCATTCACTCTGTTTTTAACTAAGAACATTAGGTTTCGCATAACACACATAAAAGTGTAATTTGGTTTAGCCGCTGTGTAAGAATGACCACAGTTATAACCGCTGCAAATCAACATTTAGCACTGTGACAGTAGTGCAGTATATTTGTGTTGAGTTGCTTCTGACTTACTTTACATTTAAAAACTCTTTGCCGTCAATTTCAGAGCTGAAGTCAGCCAGTCAACTTCATTTCGAAGAGAGGTCTCATATTGTCAGTGCCACGAACCAAAACAAAATTCAAATTATTTTTTACATGCAAACTGCACACGAGATCTGATTGTTGTCAAAAGGATATATACAGTATACACATTTGTACTTACTTCTGTAAGCATCACCCCTCACAAAAATAGCAAATTCAAATATCTTATGCACACCAAAGATTTGAGGAAAGAAGACAACAAGTTTCACAGAGTATGTCTATAGAGTTCATCAATCATCAACCTCTTTGAAAACTCAGCTCGGTAAAAATAAGTTGGTTCACTCAAGGCATAACTTCTGATTTTGGAAGCTAATGATTTTCTCTTTTTAGAAATCATAAGCGTTTCAGTTTTGACCAACTAAAAAGTTTGCACTTTTTATGGCTTGTAAGTACAAATGTTGTTATACTGTATATTATCCTTTGACAAACCAATCAGATCTCGTGTGCAGTTTGCATGTAAAAAAATATTTGAATTTTGTTTTGGTTCGTGGCACTGACAATATGAGACCTCTCTTCGAAATGAAGTTGACTGGCTGACTTCACTCTCGGAAATTGACGGCAAAAGAGTTTTTAAATATAAAGTAAGTCAGAAGCAACTCAACACAAATATACTGCACTACTGCTCACAGTGCTAAATGTTGATTTGCAGCGGTTATAACTGTGATTCATTCTTACACAGCGGCTAAATACCAAATTACACTTTTGTGTGTGTGATATAGCAAACCTAATGTTCTTAGTTAAAACAGAGTGAATGCATGAGTATATAACGGATGAGCGGAGTTGGGAGAGTATTATATTATGCATGCAATGCAATGCAGTCAACACACAGAATCACAATACAACAAGTTTCGTTCTGTCAATGATGCTACAATAAAAGGGATAGAGATTGTTGTGTGTGAGCGACGCAGAGCAAGCAATCCAATCACACGGGTATGGGAAGCAGTACGTTTCGAAGATGATAAAACTTCATGTACCTCAAAAAGTATGAGCTCTTCATCGTGCATCACTCGTACGTATCATCGTAGTAGAGAGAAGAGAGAAAAAGAAAGAACATGTAATACTCAATTCAATGCAATATGAATCGTTTGTTGCTTTGTATATATTCTCGCTACATGAAAATCTTTCAACCTTTGCTTTTTTCTCTTCACATACAAAATACAAGTTTAGCCAGTTTTTGTGCTCACTCTTCAAACTTAACTAGTATTAATACCAGTTTTTGGAGTTTCTTATATACCTCCATTCTCAATGGATTCGCCATCATAACCCATGCATATATACGAAAAGTTGAAGATGAAGAAAGGTTACAAGTAACAATGTCCTACTTGCTTCAGAATTAAGGAGATTTCTATTTAGTCCCATTTTGCATTATTGAACTGCTACCCCAAAGATTTCAAATGTTAGAAGCGTAACAACGTGAATAAATATTTGAGAATGGAGGCAAGGCTGCCATTTTTGGTTTAACATGAGTTGTATTAATTGTAAAAGTGCGTTCACTTAATTTTTTATATGAAAAAGCATTCTGTTGTAGAACATTCATGGTTTTTAAGCCGCAGTAACTAAAAATCTCTACACATAAAAATATGAACTGTCTAAGTATCTGTGTTCCTGTCAGAAGTTTCAACCGTATATGAATTTCGGCTGGCTGAGATTTGATGTTTTAGCTACTGCTGCATATTATGTACGATGTGGATAACAATGCGCATGAAATATTATAAGCTTGCATCGAAAAAGATTGGTTTTGATGAGTGCTTAGAGCTAGACGTGCTTGGCTATGGTGCTGTCGAAATGCATGTCTCATCTACATCTCATGCTTTTGTTTGTCCTTACTGTAGCCGGTTTATCATGGAGTATTGTTTTTGTGGTGTGCTGAAATTTAGTATTGCAATCGAGAAATGTGGAAATGACCCTGTGTCATTCACTGTGTCAATGAGAAACATGACCGAAATAACAGATTTATACATATGATTTGCTCCAGGAAGTTTTAAGCTACAACTTTCAAAATTTTCATCAATAATTATGGCAACTACACACTTTAAATTAAGTCATACAGTTCTTGAAACTATTATTGCTTTAATGAGTTCCTCATAAGCTTCATATTCTTCTGCTGTAGGTTGATACGAGCCAACCTTTCCATTTGCTAGCTCAATCCTTCCAGGTGAGTACTTTTCCCGAAGCTTATCAAGTTTTTTTATTTCTCATCTTATACCAATAGTAAACAATATGGCAAGACCTAAAATAAGAGAAGATAAAGAAAGCGGCCATGAAAGAAATGATTTGCTAAAAACATATTATATCTATGCTGGTTTTGTTTTTCTTTTACAAAAGGATAGGACAGCAAAAGCAAACAAACTTTCCACATATCACGCAGCCTTCTGGGCGTTTCGTTTCGTCCTCTCGATGACATTTTTGACTTATATCAATCCAAGACATTTTGGTGCTGTTCAAAACCAGGGGTATCGCATTATCAAACTGGGAAGCCATCTCTTCATAGCTTTCCTCGCGTTATGTCTGCGTGAGATATCATCTATTGTGCTGGCCCAGCAGCCAAAATAAACGAAACCATTTTTGAAGAACTTGGATTTTAGATTTCTCAATAGAATACTATTAACAATGATGATTGCATAATAATCATCACATATTTAATGCATAGCTGAGTGTTGCACACAAGCGACCCAAATATTTTATCATTTCCTTAACCATTCATCAACTCCTCCTAAAATAAATGCTCTTGAGTTATGCCAGCTCGTTTGTAGGATTCCCAGCGCTGGCGGATCATTTCAGCTTATTAGCCTCAGCTGCCTTTGTGAACAGCGGTGCATTGGAAG
>LJIJ01003965.1:0-16658 GCA_001718145.1 Orchesella cincta | reverse complement strand
GTAACAATGTTTTATTTGTTATAACGAATACTGATCATCGTTATTATGACTCAAGATGTTTTGTAGCAAGATGATATGGTGGTATAGTTGAAATACCGAAGAACCAAAAGTTGCTTGCATTGCATGCACGATTCTAGTCGTACAATTACCCATAGATGCTAGTCTCATTCCAATCCCAAAACGAAACAAGAAGAATAATGATGAAGATGAAGACGAGTGAAGTGAAGTGCCTCCAGGCCACGGGAATACAGGTGTACGTACAATATACATGGCGTATTTTCTCGTTGTGTAAAACATTGAAATGCACTGCATTTTGAGATGTGGCAGGGCTGTCTTGCCGTATCTTTGTTTCACTTGTTACTTACCTTCCTACATCCTACGTCACATCACATGATGAAAAGTATAAACCACATGGATTCCTTGTGAGTTTTACTGGTTCCCAAAAATTATCATCTCATTTCTTTGCTCCTTCACAAAATAGTAGGCACATGTTGTTCTCACAGATGAGCCCAAGCTCAGCTTCGTCATCATTATCATATGATAATGCACACTCTCAAAAAAAGATTATTATATGAAATTATGAGAAGTTTCATCGCACATGCTTACGTATAACTCTGATGATTATGTGATGGGCATTTCCACATCGCTATTTTGTTCTAGAACCAAGAAAGTTATTTGAAGTTGCATGATAGTGTTTACGAGATGAAAATCACTGACGTAATGATGTAATGTTGGTTGCAAATGCGTCCATTAGTTTTTTGTCGTTTCCATCTCAAACTTACTTCCGTCATAAATGCAATACTATAGAAAATTAAAGAGCAATAAGTTTCTCCCATAGTTCGATGGATATTACGTGTTTGTCATGATTTATTTACTTGTCCTTTGTTTGACTTGGCTGAAAACAGTTACGTTTACAGAGCACCCAGCATAATTGTTATATTGAACAGTAAATTTGTAGTTGCATGACACAAATATGATGGAATGAAATGTATCAATAATATTCTTTACTACCATCCGCATGAATACCTCATTGATTTTCATTTTGGATGCTTAACAAGCAGATCAGAATACAGTTTGCTTTTGTTCTGATTAGCTATCATCGAAACCTGCTTCTTGCTTCAGTAACTCTGCTTCCAGTCCAGCACAATATACTTACATTTAATATACATATGGTACAGCTAGCTGTGGGTTATTCAGGTTGACTTACTATATATTCTATCTAGTTTTTTATAGTCTACATTTTTTGTCTCTTGTTCAGCTTAACTTGTTGTTAGTAATTCAGGTTTAATACATATACACATAGTAATATGCTATTGTATTCTATTAATTCATTCTGGCTTTTGATAAACAGGAAAATGGGAGGAAACGAATGCATGGTAGGCAGTATTATCATTGAATTGTGTTAGAGTTGAGCAGATATGGTATTGGCGAGAGCTAGATTGCAAATGCTCTTCTTGATCTTCATATACATTTGCTGTTACAATGCTAGAAGCACTTTGTTAGCTAACTTTGCCATAAAATAGAATACGCTGAATAGTTGGAGCACATGTCTTATGCACCGTTTCCCTGCGGTTATCAACTCCTCCTTTTGGATAAGGAGAGCGTCAGAGAGATGAGATAAATGCATTTCCAAGCTTCTATGCTACAGTAATGCGATATGATGTAAAGGTGTGATGTATGCAATCAGCTTGCTTGACGAGTTTATCATACTAAGTAGCAGTATCATCTCCATATATATTTTTTTCGGTGAACTGAATGGAATGGAATGCATGGAAGGAAAACCCTTCCTTCAAACAAAAGCTATTTTCAACATGTTGCATACATACCAAAGATGAGTAATTCTCATGGTGTAAAATAGTGAGACAAGATCGGCCAATCTCTCAGTTTGCCAGAGATTAGCATGCAGATCGCATGAAGATTATGGGATGCGTGTTAGGGGAATAAATGTGTGTGAGTGTGTGTGTGGCTGTAGTGATGTCGTTTTTTTCCTGTGCTAACAGTTGGAAAGAGGAATTACACATCGCCTCACATCAGTTTACATTTCATACCACAGTCAGTGATTGCCTCTTACCGGCTACAACTTGATATTGGGAACAAACAGCACAAAGATTAATTCCAACAATGAGTAAAGGACAGGTTGGATAGAATATGAAAATTAGTAGTGGTGGGGATACTGAATCGTCTCCTATATTCTGAAGTGGTTTGACTTGCTTATTATTGGATGGTGGATGGTGTGAATTTCTCAACTAGTAAATATACATATTCTTATGGAAACAATATCACCTGGTGACAACGTGTAAGAATCAATGTACTTATTTCACTCAACTCAGGTGAATATAAACTAAATGTCAGAAGGGAGAAGTGGCATGACTAGATAAAAATGAGTATAAATATAAAGCAGTTACAATATTTTGGAAAGTCCAATTGAAAGTTATTCCAATTCACGTTGTAGTCAAGCCAAGCTAACCAGCTACACCAGTCTTCCGTCAATTGTCCATAAATTGAATCTATTTGTAGTTAGTTCCTATTTTGAGAAAGTGGCATTCAATTTTTCATTCAAAGTGGACAAATGAAGAACACACTCAAGTGTACACATTGCTAGCAATGTGACAGACGGTTTTGTCGTTCGATTCAGGTAGCACAAAGCAAGTCTACCCATATGAAAGAACGACGACCACTCGCATTATAAAAACAGTACCTTTCTTCTCAAAAGGCTATTGAGGGCATCATCTCGTTTCTTGACAGGGCTTCTTTTTATTATGCTTTCGAAATGTCCACATAAATTCCTCTCTTTTACTTAAAGCGAACACTCAGCGCTCGAACAATTCAGGAGTAATAACGTATCGAAATTAACTGTGATAATAGAAGTGCTATGTCGTTTCATGCCGTCCTAGTGGACTGAGACATACTATAAATACACATATTAAGCTATGTATGTTTGCAGCAGATTTTGTTCATCGTCTATGTAAGTAGATGAATTAGGATAAGCTTCACTTCACACTCTCTCCCTGCATCATTGCATTTTCTGCTTGTGTACCAAACTCCTGATGCTGACCAAATAGGCTCCGGTAGAAGCATAAAGCACACAGATAGGTATAGACTCTGAATGAAGCTTCTCCACAAACTAATTTAAGTGTCACGGACAGGTATGCTGCTCGTACGCATGGGACACACCAAGCGTGTTATATTTTATATACACGTTCATTTCAAACAGTGAGAAAGATTTACTTTTATACAGCAAGGTAGTCAGCACAGCAGTCACATTAGAAGGATGAGTGGATGTAGATATGCCATGGCTTGAAATGTAATAACGATGTATTTTTTCAACTCGAAACAAACAATTCCCATACCCATTTTTACCTGTTGGCTGTTGACGTATCAATGCAATCAATATGCGCTTTTAGTTTTCTTACATGAAACGTAGTAGAAGCTTGATATTGTGACTTTTATATGACACAACAAGTTAAACTTGATCAATAATATAATGTAATGTAGGTATAATATTGCTGAATTTAACATCCAATTTGTTGTATTATATACCATGATGATGATGATGGCATTAGTAGAATTACGCGTGGAGTCACATTAAAAAGACAGCATGAGCGACGCGACGAAGGACTTCATCATCAAACCATATTCATACATAGCAAGGCAGTAAGTAAAGCAGCAGCCTTCAGATAAACCACCTTGACTGAATTTCTAGATTGCTTTCCTTTCTTTTATTGGATTTAATGATGTTAGTGCTCATGATGGTGATGGAGTTGATGCGATGTCAACTAAAATCAAGCTTCTCTCTTTTTATTTGGCAATCAAATCAACAAACGTTTGAAATGTCACAATCTACAATATCATTTCCTAAATTCCAAAAAAATGGAAATTGAACCGAAGGCCTCGAACGGAAGATGTTCATGGAAAATTGAAAAGGTTGTGAAATCTTGTAGCTTTTGCGCGTCTTCAAAAATTATGTTGACGTTGAGCCTACTTTCATAGTGTATTTTCGCTTTGAATTCGTAGGATATTGTTTCACTTTTGTAATTTTTTCCATTTAATGATCAATGTATAACATCTTTGCATATCCATACCCAAATCTTGAGTAATTTTTTTTGGAAAAGAACAAATAATCTATACGCTTAGATCAATTAGATTGAGTGGCTAATGAATATATGGAAAAGGTGGATCGTTTTCTTCTGCTACGTTGTTATGGAATTTTGCATTCAAAACAGTGTACTTGGGCATTTCTATTTCTGAGGAAATGTTATGCAAGAAATGGCAGTTCTAGTTGGATAGATGAATCCACTTATAAGAAAATGCCTACACCACTCTCATTCCAGGCTCGCTCTTGAACAGAAAGGCAAAGGATAAGCAAAAAGAACTGTATTAACTTGCAAGGAAGTTTATTACTCTGCTGTTTCTGTCTGGTCATCAGTTCGTGAGTGTAAGGGCACACGATAGGTTTGGAGCGCTGGGACTTTTTTAAATTCTGTTTTCACCAGTTGATAGGTAAAGCCAATAGTTGGATCTAGTTCGTATACGGTTTAAATAAAAGTGTCCCTTCATGGTCAAAAGTTTAGTTAGTGTTATTCCTTTCCAGAGTAATTTATACTCTATTGTATATCAATCGAATGCTAACATTTAACATTAAGCCAGTTTTGAATTCTGACGAGAAATTATAGTTACAGCAGCTTTACCATGACTTGAGTTTTATCGACAACTCGTTGCAAGTTCTCTATTTTCCTATTTTATAGATTTATTTGCAGTCGCATCATCATATCTGAGAGCAATCTAATTCAAGCGGAGCCAGCGAGTATTGCAATAATGTCACAGAAAATTATTAATGACGAACAAGCACTATGTGTATAATGGAAGGGCTTTCGCAGTAATCAGTTTGGTTTGAGTGATTCAATAAATAGGAAGCAACATTATATATGCTATGCCATTACGTAGCATATTATTATGCTCCTTGAAGCTTCGTGTTAGTCAGTGAGTTTTCCTCGAAAATTTCTCTGCATACAGTTTTAGGCAGTGTGCATGAGCATGATGAACAGGCTGCGGGTGTATACATTCTTCATTTTTCTGCCATTTCATGACCTTTTCCTTAAGTACACAAAATCTACCGATAATTTCGATGACGTAGTTTTGGTCTGGTAATAATAGCAATGCATTGAGTTATTATTGCTAAATAGACGAATTAGGAATGCATGGCTTATTCTGGACTCTAGTCTTGCTAGATTTTGTGTTTATTGATCAGCTCAGGAATACCAGGATTCCTTAGTAGTCTATGTGCTTTTGTAAGTTGGAGAAATATACTGACCACCGTGGTAAACTCATTAAAATCTTGAGAAGACATATAAACAATGCGGAAACTCCTAGGATGCACAATTTTTAGTATTGGGTATACTTGCTCGTGTCATTTATTGGTGTTAGTATTTAGTATTGCTGAGAAAATATAGGTAGACTGTGATTGTAGTTTATAGTAATGGTGGCTCAAAAGAAGCGGAAGTTATATTCTATTAGTCCACATTCACACGCAAGTTCCAATTGAGCTAAATAATGTACAGTTATATATATGCTATATGAATTACAATATGTGCTCAAGCATAAATCTCCCTTAAGCGGCTTACAACATGGGCAAGTCAAACCATTCAAAGTTTTAGAAATAAGCACAGATTCATCATCAAAAACATTGTAATAAGTGGTGGTGAAGTACTCTAGAGCTGCACCCAACGACCCAACAGTCGCTTTGTGTTTTCACCGTTGGAGGTTTGAATTGCCTTGAGAGACTTGAAAACAAAGACGGAGGTTGTTTGTTATACGCTAATGGGTATTTATAAAACATTTTTGCATGTGGTCGAAAAGCAGTTGAACACTGTCAATAAAGGGGAGTGGGAATGCATTTAAGACAAATAAAAATGATTGCAGTTGACAGGATTAAATTGACATAGCACTGACCTTCAAATATCATAAATGCATTCCATTTAAAAACTTTTTCCCATTCTACTTACATTTAGTTAGGATTCAAACACTAAATAGTATATTGGCATGATATAATGCATGTGATCTGACTGAGACTGAACATCGGCTGTCCTTGAGGTTTCTATAGCAGATAAACGTTTTAATTTTTTCTTTCTTATGCTTTGTAAATCTGTTTGTTTCTCTAGCGTATTTTTCGATTTAACCTTATTTTGGCAAAAAATACAGTGTGGTACGTAAATTCATATCATAAACACTGTATTGTCTATTACGTTGTACGACGAGGATTAGATTATGGCTATTTTGATGTGTGCTTGGTTGGCTACTGTAAGTAAATATGCATTATTTTTGGCAAAGTATGGCCACGCATTAAATCTTGTGAAGGGGTGTAGTTATGAGCATTAAAACTGCTTGTAGCTTACTTAGCTGCCCTGCTTTTGCATTAGCTTGGCTTTGGCAGTCGGATAGAATATAAAGGTCGGTCGGTCGGATGTTGCAAAAAAAGTTCAGCTGAATTTTAATATTACACAACAACAACAGCAACCCAAAGCCAAGCACTGAGTTAGAATAAACAGCAGCATTAAAATGTGCAGCTGACCAGCAAGACATAAAAACAATTGCATTTTATCTCTCTTTCCCTTTAACACACTTGTGGACTTCTTGTGCAACTTCTCTCCTTCATGTGCGTATATATTATTATTATTAACGCATTGATTTGATTACCACAAAAAATGACATGGTTCAACTCGGAGCTTCACTACTTCTCGTCTCATTGAGAAATTAAATCGAGAGGAAATAAAAAGTCAGTCATGCAAAATACCTTACTCGCCCATTCTACATAATCAAGAGCAAAATCACATATACAAAGCTAGTCACTTGAGAAAAAAATAATTCTTTCGGTCTTTCATCCAATCCATCCTTCCTGTGTCTCTTTTTCCTTTTGTCCCCTTTTTTCGCTCATTCTACATTTGAGTGCGAGAGTCAGAGTCGAAGAAAAAGGAGGTGAGTAGGCCAGAATAATCATGTTGAATCGTAATCATATCACATCATCATCATCATCAGCTAAGGTTGTGCAACACACATGCATGCACACAACTCACTCACTTACAACCGCGCATTAAAGTACTTTTTTTCTTAAAGCATACCTGCCTTTGCCTGCCTTGCAAACATTTGATTGCAGAAAAGCAAAAATAAAACTTGATGATCATGAAGGGAACCTGTTGGCAGCAGCATTAAATTGAAATCCAATACGAATGCAGTGCAGCACAATGTGAAAAAACAAGCAAAGTCCTCTGCAACTAGATGTGGAGGGCCTTCTCTCCTCCTCCTCTCTCACATAATAATATTATTCTATTGCTCAGCCATTTGTTGACTGACGACTTGTGTGTTAAAACAGCTTGCAAGTTGTTCTGATTGTGTTACAAATGTAATGTGATGTTTTATTGAAACCTGATTTGAAGGGGAAAGGAGTGAATGCATTTACTCCTTGTTTTGCAATCATAAACTAACGCCTTTCCCAAGCACACATGACAAAAAACGTACGTAAAACGCTAATATATTTGTGTTTTGACGAAATGACATTCGACATCTGCAATATCTCGATGGCCCTCAGTATTCTGCGGGTGATGAGACCTTCTTCGATGGTTTCAGCGCATGGCAAAAAATACGAGAGGAAACGAAATGAACGTTCGTCTGGGACACTATTCCTCATTCGAAAAATCCTTTTGTTCTTCCTTAAGCATACTTATCATCATCTATCTTGTTTCTCCTCACTGGGTTCCTTACTTATGTAAATACAAAGGATGAAGGAGGGAGGACGCTTGAAAATGGCTTGAAAAGAGCAATATGTAGAATCTCCACAATTGATAGGAAAGTACATTGGCACGGCATTTGCTCATTTCCTTGACTTTTAACTCGAAGACAGATAATAATCCAGTAATACCACGAAAAAATCTTCGACATGACGGTAATGGGCATACCTAAGATCTATTCATTGAGGTTATGCATAAATGTTCATAGAAACTTAAATTTGATATGAAATAGAATGGCATCAATCATTATGCTGCACCGCATAGTATTACTGGTCACTTATTGGTCACAACGTGGCAAGCAGTTTCGACATGCTGCTCACTTTCCTTTTGCTACCATTCCATTCCACACACACTGTCCAGATTTTCTTCGTTCCATATATCAGCGATAAGCCCAAGGATATGAGGAACGTCACACTTATATTTGAACTGAAAACTTATGAGTATGAAATGATATAATCCTTGGATGACGACTTGTCTAGCCACGACCACGACTTATCCTTCTCTGCATGGTGGTCGCTCTCTGTCAAGACAAAACTGCATTTCATTAGCACGCAGGATGTGCGCGGATCAGCATCACATTCATCATCACTATCCTTTTCATCATTTACACTCATTCATTTCCTAGTGCTAGTGAGTGTCGCAATTTTGCAAATGTCAAGCATAAAACTCTTCGGATAAAAATAGCGTCACTGAGGAGAGTCCTTCCTTATCCATGTGAATTTTCATTGCCAACGACCACCAATTCTGGCTACAGACCACGTGCTGTCACATTGAATATGGATGAGTTCAGTTCAATTCAAAAGTATGTTAGTTTTTTAAATTTCCTGCTGCTGTTAGTGTCTCATGAAGTCAATAGTGAAAGTTACGTTTTGACTGTGCTTTACTTACGTCACAATATTGAAATGATCCTCCTTCACTTCAATTCCAATAAATTAGGAATCATTGATTTTTGGTGAAGAGATAGGAAATCATGTGGGTAGTATAATGTATGGGAATTGCGTGGAGTACGATATTTGATGTTCTGTTGGTTTTGGCTTGACTCGTTACTGACTTCATTAACTTGTCACTCAGCCAGTGTAGCGTAGGTTGCACTGCATTTCTTTTAGCGGTTTATGTGCTTCAACGCCGGATAGAAGTTTGATGTCGGATTATAAAATGGATTAAAAATTATTGACTGCACATATGACTTAAGAAGCAGGATGAAAAAGTGGTAGTTCACGTGCCAGTGACAAGTCACATTTAACACGTTATCTATTGACATTCATAATTCGGACAAGTATTTGCGTAGGGAAGTTCATCGTTGGCTTGTGGAATCTAGTACCTAAACGTGTTCCTTTATATTCTGGAGATTTTGCAAGGGTGTATATGAATAACGTATGTTATGTTAAGTTTTTATCATCAATTCATTCTTATCAGTAGTCCCAGCACACGTGTTTGAGGGAGAATACAATACCGGCATTGAAAAACGTTGATAACACCATGGTGAACCTTTTAAACTAACGTAATATTTTTGTATGTATTTCAGATATTCCACTGGAACGACAAAGAGTTCAACTGACGCTACATCACACCGGAAATCCGCAGTTTGTTACGAGTGTTTGATTAACTCCACACGTGTGCCACAAAAAGTATTAATTACTTAATTGTTGGCGATTGCATCTTCGAATAGAAGTTTAAATTCTGTAGGCGAGCGAGGGAAAGTGAGGGAAGAAGGGAGTTCGTTTATTGAAAAATGTCCACTCTAGCTGGTCCAGCTGCACCTATGATGGGTGTTTCACATCACCACAAACAAAGCCGTCCTGGCTGCAGCTCCTCTATTGTTCACTCATAATCAGCGACCAACAACCTCGCCCAACACTCTCTCTAATTAAGCTACTGTACGCGAACAGCTCACCGTCTCACACGTGACGTTACTCATATCACGCCCTGCGTACTCCAAGATACAACCCCCCACACTCGCACACTGTCATTAAACCAATTCTGCAATCTTGTAAGACTATCAACTCCCCCTCCGCTTATGAACCTTCCATCCACATTAGAATCTACCTCTTACTATCGCGATCCATCCATCTTGCTCCACGTCCACTCCATCAGCCAAAAGCCCAAGTCCTCGTCGCTAAGTCTAGCACCTCCGCCAATCCCTCCAACTTACCTCCTAGCCCCATTCACTGTGTTAACCAATACCTCACATGCCCTCTGAAGCACTATACTCCTATTCCTCTGCATTATTCCCTCCGCCTATCCGCTCCCCCGCTGAGCCCTTTACCCACGTCGCAACGAATGCACCCTCCGTACGCGCACCTCTCCTCTCTACCCACAGGCTATTCTCCATCAGCACGCAGCCCCCCAACCCCACGTTACCGTGAACATGTCCCCCTTAGACTTGCCCTCCCCCACCTCCACCAACACCGCGTATCTCCAACACCACAGCCTCATTCACTCGCCCACCCTCTATCCCGCCCCTGCCTCCACCCCTTCAACCCCCCCTGATACATCTCCCTCATTCACACACCCCTCCACGTACCTTATCATGCCCGCATACTCCCCACCACCAACCGCCCCGTCTCATACTACCCCAACCCAGCCAGCTCCCACGCCACCGTATCGCTACCCCGACCACACCCTCTACACCCGCTTAACACTAACGAACCGTACCCCCGCACCTACCCGCCCTCCCTCTTCCGACCCAGCTCTCTCTTCACCGCATCAATAACTGCGGCAACCGAACCCCTCACTCACGCCCACTCGCCGCCCCACCACCCCACGCCTCCCCACATCCCACATCTATTACCCGCTTCCCCCTTCCTCCTACCCACACTCCGCCCATCCACACCCCGAATCACATCACTACCTTCTTTCGTCGGATCCTCTACCCACATGACCTCTCCCCTCTCCGCAACCCCCCCTGCCACTCGACCCGCCCACCCTATCCCACCCTCCGCCAACCTGCCCTTGATCCAACTCCCTACCCTCTCCTTCCTCCTCTCCCTCCGCTACAGCTACACAAACTGCCTACCCCGTTCCCTCCTCTTGCCCACTTACCTCCACCCCACACTCAAGCAAACACCGGCGTTCGCTTTCCGGGCCCGATTCAACCCCCGCTCCTCCTTCCACGGGACCAAGGATTAATCCACCTTTCTCCCAACGGCCGTCCAGGCAACGCTCCTAATCCATCCAGGCCCTTGGTTGAGTTAAACGCTCGGCCAGTCTTCCGTCGACCACATAGTTACCACCATTACCTGGAGAAGAAACTCACCCCTATCGATCGTTCAGCCGCCTCTCTGACCGATACCATTGCGTCACTGGAGCGTTTGGCGCTTGTTTGCGTAAGTACCTAACTTGACTCTCTTTAATCTACCTTCGCTGTGTCTTCATTGAACCTATTTGTAGTTTTGCTCAAATCACTCGCATTCTAGTACTCATCTTAAGTTCATCCATCTTTATTGTCACCAAAAAAGAGAAAAAAATGTAATGCATCCACGCGTCCTAAAAACGTTTTATTTTCTTTGTCTGCTCCAAATCCAGTTATGTTATTGCTTTACAACATATTCCTTGAACAAAGCGCATTGTTGTCTGAATCATAAAAAATGATGGACTAAACGACTGGAGTAAAGGTTGCCAGAGGAAAATTAAAGTTCGGAAGTTTACTCCCCGAGTTTGTTTGATGAGCATTGATGATGGACATTTATTACATGAAGAAGAAGGGAGATTTGGGAAAATCCTAGTCTCGCATATTTCTCCATTTCATATCCATTCTTTATTGCATTCTCATTCGTTATTGAGAAAAGGGCAGCTGGTGTTGTGTCTTCTGGGCTGAAGAAAAGACGAAGAAGGGCGATGTGATGCCATGGATGTGAAGGCCTTGGAACTGTAGCTAGAATGCAATAATGCTTTGTTATTTAGTTCTCCATCTTTACACGTTGAAGATGAGGATTAGGAATTGGTGGAGATTGAGAAGTTTACACATGCATGTCTTCAATTCCCCAAGCAGATGGTTTACAAAGACGAAGAAAAAGGAGAAAAAAGGTTCATCTGTCCAACTTTATCATAATATCTTTTTTTCTTTCGTCTCTCTTCCTCTCTCTCTAAATTCTCTTGGAAGGAAGAACTAGACAAAGAGTAAAAAGGGCAAAGTGTGCATCTTGAAGATATGTACAGCTGCTCAAGTTGAGATTCATATTTTGTTGGGTCGACTTGAACAACATATTTTTTCACGCGTTCTCTCGTCCCTAGATCTAGAACCAGAACACAAAATGGCTACCAAAGAAACAACCTATAAAAGGGAAAATGCATAATGGCTTTCAAACTGCTTCTATTAGAGGATGGCGATGATGATGATGAAATATTTTTTTGTTATAGCCGGCAGCAGTAACAGTATTGTTGTTGATGATGATTATGAACATGAAAGAATGAGATTTATTCGTTTTCTTTGCCGGCTCAAACAGGCATTTTAAGGGTCTACGTGCCTTTGATCAACATCGTTTGTAGCTAGTATATACATAGAGCATGGCAGGAATATGTTTTGGTTGGATACACCTTTCCAAGGCTACGTTCCAAATAAAGTTGAGCATGGTGAACTCAGCAAGTGTTTGAACTTTGAAGCAACTTGGTTTGTTTACTCCCTTGTTTTTCCCTTTGACTTTGTTGACGTGGAAGAAGACGAGCAGATGCATAAGCATGCATAATTTTCATATCAGATGGACTGGAGCGCAGATGGTTTAGAAAGCAAACAGAAACAGACGGCGGTGTGCTATAAAGTACAGTTTCAAAACGTCAATTTCATCTTTGAAAAACATGTAATAATCAACTTTTGTAAAACATGATGACGATAATGTGTTAAAGATTCGTCTGGCACTGGCGTAGTGCTCATCATGGTAATGATGATGAACCGAAGGTACTCACTTGCTGTTTCTGTGAAACTAGCCGTTTGTGCCTGAACTTCAGATCTGGTCGGTGTTCCAGGGATTGTAAAAAATTAAGACGGTGGTTATACCTTATGGAGTGGCTAGCGCACATGTTAAAAAAGACAGGTGGTCAACGAAGGATGTGGTATGGAATGGAGTGTGGTGGTTTCGTTATTGGTGATGACAACAATTTCTCCAAATCGAAAACCACTCTCTCTCTCTTTCGCTCCTTGTTCTGGCCTTCTGTCTGATTATAGTATGTTGGCTTGTGCTATCCCCTTGATTAGATGTGTGGCAGGTGGTAGACTTATCGTTTAGAGAGCAGATTGCAAGTAACCAAACACATAAAATGGTTCATCCTGTGGAATCAAGTGACCAACCGCATCTTTTAGACAGGACTTCTGCTAGTGGCAAGTATTTGAATCTGGTTTCCCCTCACAGAACAACCTTTTATATCACAACTTTCCTCTACCTTCTCATAACTTCATGTGGCGTACATGATTATCTAGAAATAGCTCTTCCATCTTTCCTCAATTATTACAGTTCCATATATTAAAGCTCCCTTCTATGCTTAGCTCCCAATGTAATCTGTGAAAGTGTAGGTTTAGAAAGCCAGGCATATGGAAATCAATTGAACAACAACCCTTTTTTCTAACCTTCGAGAAAACGAAGATGGGCTACTGAAGAGACTCCTTTCTTTTTAATACTTTTGAACCAAAACAGGCAGTCAGAATGGCAATTAACCTGAAAATGATGTCTCAAAAGTCTCTTGCTCTCATCTTGTAATCACTTTTCTGTGAAATCCTCCAACCTCAACCTCAATTCTACTGATGCTGCTTCCCTAAAAACAAGAACTATATTATACTCCTTGTTTTTCTTCTTGGCTGATGACGAATATATACTTGACTTTTAGTAGTGCACTTCTCATATCATAAAATAAGTATTTCTTGTTCTGGTAGGGGAGCACGCGTTGTTGTTACTTGTGCTTTTTCGATAAAAAATAAAAATGATGAGGTGAACGTGTGTATTGAACACCTGTCCTTCTGGTCTGGCCTGCTGGCTACTTCATTGCACCGAACAGAAGCTTGAAAGAAAAATTTTATGTTCGTCTCCACTCAACTCTCAATAATTTATCTTTTCATCCCCGATATTACATAACATAACATGTTGTTTATTTGCAAAAAAGGGAACGGACCGTTCTTGAAATTAAAAAGTGACTACTACACTTTCAAACCAATATGAAAGGATGTTTAATAGTTTTGCGTTCGGTGAAGTATTTGCATTTGTATTAGCTTAAGCGCGCATGCAGGTGTGTCCTGTGTCTGGTTGAAAGATAGAGATTGTCCAGAAAGAACGATACGGGCAGACGGTGCTCTGACAACGCCAAGCTCTGTGCAGCGGCAGATGCGCCACGTGTTAGCCACTGTCTGTCTTATGAATCGAAAGAAGATGAATACTAATCATGAGAGGATGGTTGAGAGGAGTTTCACAGACGAGATAAGAAAAATGAAAGCAAATCATAGTGATTAAAGAAGTCTGCAACCACTGCAATTTCAAATGGACAATATTTTTGGTTGTAATTAATGCAGTTTAATCAAAAGTTTGAGAGACAACCATTCATATTGAGAGTGAAGCCAGACGTGGAAAGTTCACCCACCTCTCTGGAATTATACTGTCACGTAATGAAGTCAGCATCAAAAGAGTCATCTCATTCAACTATTTTCTCTCACATGTCCAGCTCTGTTCTCTCATAAAACGCAACATGACAAACAATTCTCATCTCATCACGTCACCGCTGTCCTGTCCTCATTCAGTTTGCACTCTTTCATAGCCTTCTGCAGTGTAGTAGTTGCTGGTGCAAATTATGCATTCATTCAACCCAGCGAAATCTCTCCGTCCTCTGCTGGCAGATTTGGAGCGTTTTTATGTAGCAGCTTGACTTTGTCCACACTCATTTTTATTTCATTCAATTTTCACTCTTATAACAGTCATGATGATGATGACACGATTTAGTCGGAAGTCATATCGTGCTCTCCCCTGCTGTCCCGCATATGTATAACTTTTCATTTGGACAAATTAATATGCTCTGATTGCAAAAGTCTGCATAGCACAGTCACTCTGATGATGTGATGACGTTCTATTGTTGAAAAGGAGGACATTTAGCCTTTAGCCAACTAGACGTATGTAGTAGACCCAATTACAAACTTTCATGGAATTGAATGAGCTCGTCAACCCTCTGCACTTACTATTCCATCATCAACATCCTTCCTTCTCGATCTCGTCTTCCTTTCGTTCCCGTACGGCACGGAAATCCACGTATCCTTTTTACAAATTAGCTGACCCAACTAACAGAAAAACGAAATAAAATAAAATTCACAAACTTTTTTCCAGTACATAATTTGTCTGACAATAAGTATAGCTTGCTGAGCTGTCAAGAAGTTTCAATTTCCCTGTTTTCCCTGTAACTTATTGGGTTTGAACTGACTAAAATGTTGACAACTACCGTGCAAACGTAAATGGTAGTTGTGTTGCTTCAATTTGTATTGAAAAATAATTCAAAATGTATTCATTCATGGTAATTATAGCGAGAAAAAGGAGCCCTTATTTGTAGGCGGCTCAGGTTTCTCTGCTCATTTCGTGTGAATCGATTAGTGTGTCCTTTTTGCGTTTTGACGTTCCCATTCCGTTCCTTCAAATAGTTCTAGACAAGATACCCCTTTTCTGTTGAATTGCATTACGCCAATGCATTACTTATTCCTCCCCGTATCATAATTTCTATTTCCATGCACTTCCCGTCTTCAACCTTATAGCTAACTGACTCTAGGGCTTTTTGTTTCGTTGTACATGTACACGTCATTTTTGCCACATTTCGAGGCTCGAGTTACTTTCCCGTAGTCGTTTCGTGAGAGGAGATGAGATTTGGCTGGTAGTGATATGCTCGCTTGGAGAACAAAGAAACAGCCAAACATCAAACTGTCTTGTCTCCTATGAAATTTAAGTACCTATTCTTTCCTCCCAGCAAATTTTCTAACATTGTACATGTTGAACAAGCACATATGTGGCTCATACTTTTGTTTGCCAGTGGAGTGGTCGAGTGTCTTTTTGCCAAGGCATAGTAATTTTTGCTCTGCGTTTGTTGTCGAAGAGGATAGAAAACTATCTGAGTCAACCGTCCTTTTTGTTCTTCAAGAGCCAGCAGCACAGAACAAATAAAGAGTACAGTAGTAAAAAAATCCTTTTTGAAACCCCTGAGAGTGCCTCTCTTACAAAAAAAGTAAAGTCCGCTTTGGCTAGATCAATTAGAAGAATCTATGTAAACATGAAAGTTTAAATCTTGAACGAGAAGCAAATTACAACCCAATGTACAACTAATTCCTCATTTTGGGTACAAACTGCTCGCAGTGCCAGTGGGAAAAGCTGGAAGCCTTTGAAAAGCGTTGGGAAGTTTTGAAAAGTAGCCTAATAATATTGTGCTGTAAACAAGCCCCACTACTCGTACTCATTCACTCATATCGTTCAACGTGCGTGGTGTTTTATTTAAAACCCCACGTTATTATCATCTCGCAATACAACTAATTATCATAAATGCGTACCTGACTCAATTTCGCAATTATTTTAGAAATGGCGAATTATTGTCACATGTCACTGGTTTTGCGTCTGCTCTTGCCTAGTCTCACCCCAACATTGCCTAACGTGTTAAAGTACACACTTTTTGGCATACACAGTAAAGTAAGGACATCACAGAGAATAGCAGCCTTAAAACAGAATCATGTGAACATTTCTGCTAAATTCATTCATAATAGAGAGCTTTTTGAATACCGGAATGGTATTTCCAAACACCTCTTCTATTTCTTTTATATATTGGGGACATAATCTACAACAAAAGTTGTAAACTTTGACCTGCGTCACATTCCCCCCAGAGTTACCTCCGTGTATATCTGGGGATATGCGGGGCATTTTAACGCCCAACATG
>LJIJ01003964.1:0-14060 GCA_001718145.1 Orchesella cincta | reverse complement strand
TGACTTCACGCCGTTGGGCTGGGGCTAACTTCACGGGGTTTGGGGGTTGACTTCACGCACATCCCACTATCCACTCCCGGATATAAAACTGATCGTTCTCTTCTTCGGCTTCAAAACCTGATGTAATTACGTGTCGAAGATGCCTTAACTGCGGGAGGGGAGAAAGTGGTGGAGGTGTGTACAAATCACAAAACCTCGTCGAATTACTTAACTTCGCCCGAATGTCCGGGCAATCTACCTTCACTGCAATCTTGTATAAAGTCAAAGCAATGAGGTGAGGAGTGTGCTTAAGAATTCCCTGCAGGGTTTCCGGAGACAACCACAGCTCCGTCAAAACGAGGGAAGTGAGATGTTTCCCAAATTCATCAAAAAAATTGACAATATTCGTCACTACGGAGGCTGCCTCTGGGTTATTGGTAGATCCTTTCTTGAAAAGAGAGAGTTTGAGTGATTTGGTGGGGAACGGGTTGCTTTCTGGGCCAATTTCGATAATTTGAGGTGGACAGAATAGCAAGGTGTGCGGTCCATACTGTGGTGTTGGCTTGACAAGAATTCTGCATAGATTCAATGGATGGTCGGCGTCCACGGCGTGTTTGGACAGCACTGTAGTTCTCCTCCAGTGTTCCAGACATTGGAATTCGAGAAATGGAATCAACACGGAGTGCCACTCCGAGCTCACGAGCCTGCAATTCAGCAACGAGTTTTTGACTTCCACCAAATCAACTTCTGCCACGTTCTGAGCCAACTTTCCAAAGATTGCGGTGAGTAACTGAAAATTAGCATTGTTATCAGTTCAATTCAGTTGTGAGTGGCTCAAATTTCAAAAATAGATTATTGTCAATTTAGCAATATCGTAATTACTTCAGGCGGAATCTCAAGTCTCAATGAGGATGTATAGCATCCTGGTCACCGAGCCCTGGAGGTTTCAAACCCAAAACAAATGTTAAATGTCAAATTCACAAATTCAAATATCTCAGACGCAGCTGGAAATGGGATTAGCTACCTTCCAAGTTGACCTGCGACCTCTGAACTTGTCTCCCGTTTCGTTTTCGAGAACCAGTTCCCCATTGTCTTTTTTTTTATTTAGAATAAGGCAATAATCTGACAAAATTATGATTAATTCAGGCTCTGAATTGAAATACATATAAAAGTTCTTGAATTTAATCGATCGTAATGTTTTGAAAGAATTTAGCAAAATATTTTAACACTAAAAACAGGGAGCACGGTAGGATTGTTTTGGTTGCGTTGGTTCGGCTGACTGATGGAATGAGACAACAAAATCGTCCTTCCTATCCTTTCGCTGTGAAGTTGTGTAGTCGCATAAGACCCGAAATTCTTAGCAGGCAAAACAGGTTGGGAGCTCCCTTTGTTCCTCCATCTAGCTGCTACAATCAAGTGTCCTTATCCTTAAAAGTGTTGGACATGGCGAAAACTAGTGATCAGGGGGGAAATGAGATGCAAAACTATTTGTTGGGTGCTATTCATTAAGAATGCGCCGCCTCCCTCCGTGAGGATCGGGGGATACTCTACCTTCCATTAATACTTTTCAGCAGGCCGGCTGAAAGTGGTGGCTAATTGCTCAGGTGTTTGATAGGGCGGATCGGAGCGTGAGTACTTGCTGCATTCACGCGTTGGCACCCCAGGATACTCCAGATTTTGTATGGGAGGAAGCGAAAATCGTGGGGAGCAAGTGGATGTTGGAATTATCCACGGGAGCTTGAGAGCTATCCAGATTCTGGTGGCAGTTGGTGGACTCTTAGGCAAAACGTTCCGTCACACACAAGGTTCTCATGTAGCTCCCCAACTCAATTACAAACGCCAGTTTTGCGTATTCCTTGTCCACCGTATCCTTTTCTCGATGAACATACCCTAAAACAAGCAAAAATTACTCCAGTTATATTTATTTGGTTGTAAAACGTGAGCTCTTACGTTAAATCATATTCCGTGACAGCGGCCGCCCTAAATCCATCTTGGTGCCAGGAATAATTGTTGGAAATGCACCGTGTCCGCTCTCCCTGAGGTCCTCCTCCCTGTGTGTTTTCACAACGTCCCTAGAACAGTATTTACAGCTTCTCTTGTTCTTTGGCCGTGTATGTACCAGTGGAACACAACCGTAGTCCTGAATTTGATCCGGAACTTGGCAGCCAGATGCAAAATCTCGAGCAGCACGGCGCAGCCTGTCGTGTTATCATCCGCCTCCACCCGCGGTAGCGGTTGTAAGCAGATGTCGTAGTGATAAGTGAGCACCGAGAATCACAAGCTCTGTTCCATGGTCGGGATTCTTACCCTCGAGCTTGGCAATGAAGTTGTTTGTTGTTTCGGGGGTAGATGGACGGAGGGGGGGTCGCCTATCTTGCGGAAGTATGTGGGACCGGCGGAGTAGAAGCTGAGGACGGTTCGGATCCCCTGCTCGAGCCATCGCTCTGCTTCTGAATTTTCATTTTCATAATCCCGATCATGGAATGACCTGAACCTTTTGACAAAAGACTTTTAGCCGATCCGTGTTGATGAAGGCGGACAACAGTCGAACAACCGATTCATATTTTGGGCGGTGGGATACGGACTGACACTGGCTACTAGCTAATGCTAGCAAATTGCGCAACAAAGAAAATTCATTATAATTTTGTTTTTTCGGGATGCGGTTGTTGTTTTATGCAACCATTCCCGAACTTAGAACACTGTAAAAAACTGTTTTTTAATGGGAACACGCTTAAATATTGATTTTGTGATACATTCATATTAAGTCGGACGAAATAAATTTGTGATAATTATAAGTATACATCTTCCTATTCATCTACTAAAATAAGTACCAGGTCAAATAAATCTGTGTAATATGTTAATAGTATTGCCACAACTTTTCTTTTACCAAAGATTTGTGACAAATTTTGTAAAAAAAGTTGATGCATTAGGCCCCCAATTGTTGTGCGGATTTCGTTACTAATTAGTATGAGAGAGAAGCGAGAATTCAACAACAAAAACGTCATCATTCATCTCCCAGAATTTAGAGAAACAACCAATTTTTACAAACATAAAAAAAAATTCGCATGTGAAGCTAAGGTTATCAATAACTTAGCTCTTGTTCGAACCAAAGGGAGAATGTAATCCAAAGGAGAAAGTTAATGAAGCGTCTTTATAAACTACTCCAATGTTTCAATGAGGATATCAAAATACCACCTACATCTTTTTTGTAGTACAAAAAAAATTGGGTGAAAGTATACCTGCTTAGCTTGAAAACGAGAATGAGCTGGTTTTCTGAAGTTTTGGCAGGATACAAGCTAGCTTTCACTCCAGCCGGTCGTTAGCAAGTCCTGCTATGGTTCGGTTCGATCGTGCTACTAGTGAAAGTTTTCCACTGAAAGGAGTTTTCGTTGTAACTTGAGAAGAGGAGCTAGCGAATTGTGTGCCTTTATGTAACTAAATGAATAAACGTGTTGTCAATTTTTTGAAGGTGAGGAGAGCGAGCGTATAATGTCGATCCCAACGGAATGAGAAAGTGTACCCGTCGTCTTTTTTGGTCACGCAACTAATGCTTATTTCTTCCGAAATTGACGTAACTCTAGTTTAGTATTTTAAAAAAGGGGATAATTGATGCTAGCAAGGAATTTAATCCAATAATTGTAGTGTCATTATATACGAGTGGAGAAGATTGAGTCTTCTTCGGAGCATTCTTTTGAAGGGCTACTATGGAACATTGGGTGCAACAACTTTTAAGGCTGGTCAACTATCACAAGTGAGAGCGACATCTCAATTTCCTTTCATTCATGCAACGTTGCCTTCCTCTTTCCACCTTGTGCTCTTTTCTCATTTGGGGCTTTATTTGCAAGTTTGTGAGTTGCATAAGAACTTTCGCGCAAACACTTATTCCAGTTGTCATAAAACTGCTTTGGTCTCACCTTTCCTTAGGGAATTACCGATTTCTTGCAAGTTAGGAGTTTTTGCAGCGTAGCAAACTGTTTATTTTTGATTGTTTAATCAAATCTAAAGGCCGCAAGATGAAAAGATCATGCTTTGTTCCAGACAGTCTCAAATATTTTAGCACCAATTCATTATATTTATTATAATATCCGCATGAATTTAGCCAAATTTCATTTAATTCTATCAAACCATAAATATTCGATGAAAATTTAACCTAATAATAATTTATTTGTGCTCAAATTATGTATTGCAACCCACAATCACGCTCTATATATTACAAGTTTTCCTAACTGGGACCACCATCATAGTAATCACACTCCATATCATCAACAAGAACTGGTTTGATTTCCGTAAGTATTCCACGTCTGCAAAAAATACACCAATTAATATTTATCTGTTTGTGCAAAATCATTTTTAAACTGTTATTTTCATATAATGTATCTTACTTTGATTCCCGTCTATATGTGCTGTAATTTTTCCCTTTTTCTTTATAAATCTCAACTACTTCCTTTGAACAGTGAGCAGCAGTTAAAATGCCGGCTATCATATCCACTCCTTCAAGTTTCTCATGGAAACTTACAACCCGTACGCTGTCTTTTGTAGCTTTGTCAACGGTTAGTTTGCGAAGCTCCATCAATTTATCACGCCAACGTGATCCCTTCCTAAATGTGTTCATGAGTTTGTCCACCACCGCTTCCGGATTGGGAAGTTCTTTTTCCATGGCCTGCACGTAGTTGGTGAACAAAAACCTGGACAGTTCTTCAATAGTTTCACGTTTTCCTACTGGACGTCGTGGTGGCTCCTCAACCTGCACAAAATAGTAAAACGATTGATTATATTTCAAATTCATATTGACTATGTTTACTAACAGAAAGAACTTAAATTAGTAACATCATACAATATAACAAGCTTTATGTCTTAGCCTATGAATTTCCTAAAAAATGAATATCATTACCAAAAAGTGCATCTATAATCGTAAAACTTGGTAAACAATACATTAAAAAAAGTTACCTCATCATCATCAGGTTCAGTATCTTGTTGGTTTAGTGGGATATTCCCCTCTTGTTGCACTGCAATTTCTTCATGCAAAACTGGCACTATGTTTTGCAGTTCCTCAGCAATCGGCGCAACTTCTTGACGAATGGGATTATTTTGAAGCCCCAAAACAGCAGCTTCCAACCTGACTATTCTGGTATCCTGCGCTTGCAGTTGTACCGCATTCCTGGCTTGCTGCTCCCTCAACACCAATTGTTCCTGCTTCAATGCTTCGTTTTCCCTTGTGATGTCATCTAGTTGCTGTTTTAGCAGTTCATTTTCCCTTCGAAGAGGTTCCAGTTCCTGCTGCATTTTAGCGATGACTACAACTTTCTCTTGATAATCTTCCTCAGTATTCTCACGTCTTTCCCTTTCCTCAGCGAGTAGTTCCCATATTCTTGAAGAGTTCTATTCAAATTTTCCATTTCACTCTTTGCAATTTTGATTTTTTCCGAGAGGTTTCTATTTTCTAGTATCAATTTTTGAGTTCTTGGACTAGTCACTTTTTTCCCAACACCTGCTCGACTGCTCCCAGCGGTTGCAGTGAAATTGGGAATCTCATTTCGCGGTTGCTGCAAGGAAAAAAATTGGAAAGCTCTTTTTAATTCAAAATAAAAGTGCATTTAAAAAATAATTTCTACTGAGATAGTGAAAAAGATTACCACATGTTGTGCTGCCGGTTGTTCGTTACCGGCAGCGGTTCCCACAGCTATTTGCAACCTTTCAAGTTTCTTATTCACCTCCTGAAACAAAAAAATACATCATCCATGGAAGTTAATTTTTGTGAAACAATGTAACTCAGTTTTGAGACAATGAAGTTGATGGAAAACTTGCATACCCATTTGTCAGAAATGTACTGTTTCATCCGACACTCATGCTCAGCCATTGAAAAAGTGGATCTGCCAACTTTGCCAATGTAAAGCAGTTTGGAAACACTTCTTCCATACCTAAAACAACATATAATTCAAGTTATTTTAGTTTCAAGCGTGTTTCTTTCTAATTTTTAATAAATTTTTATTGCTACAACAAATATAATGTAAAAACATAGTTAAACGAATAAATAAGGTGCAAACTTACTCTAGAGTTTCCTTTGACTGGGTAAATTCTGTGAGCGGAACCAGGCAAATAGCAATTAACTTGGCATTTCCATCCAAAGTCGATCCCAACAACTTGGTAACGGCTGACATGCGACGATTATATATTTTACCGGCCAACCTGTGCTCCACACATTGCATGAAGTTTTTCAGCTCATTGCACGACCCATCCAACAATGTGATAACAGAATTTGTAAATTTCGGAGGTTGACCCTCTTCAGGTTGGAGCTGTTTCCCATCAATTCTTATCCGAATCAGAATGTCGGTCTTGGGTTGCCCCTGGCACGAGCTGTGCTTCTTCTGGGTGGTTTTCACGAAGTTTATCCAGGCATTCTTTGAGTTTAACTCTTTCTCACCATTTCCCTCTGTGTAGAACTTCCTATTTCGCTCCTTGATTGATACGGATGTACCTGTAATCAAGTCTTTGAGATCTTGGTTCCTTGCCTCAAAAATGCAACTCTGTTACAAATAAAAAAATAACATTTAGGTAAATTTTTCAGGTAGAGTTGAATGAAAAGTAAGCTGTATTTTTACTTACTTCACTGCGTGAATCCAATCACGCTGCTCCTCACGTCTGGGGTTGAAAATCTGTTCTCCAATTCGACCAAAAATCCCATCAACCGGCTCACTTCCAAAAATTAAATGCGTTTTGCCTGCAAATTAATTTTATCATGGTTAAGAAACTTCATAGGATTATTTTTGGAAAGGAATTTCACACAAAGTTGCTTAAAAATGCGAGAAACGAGTTGAAAACCTACCAGATCCGGTTGCCCATGGGAATTATGGTGGTATCTTCACCGTTGAGTAACCCATTGACTATCTCGTCAGCGATCAGATTTTCGTAGACATCTTCTACAGTTGAATTTTCATGGAATATCATTCCGAACTTGTACACCAGGTTTTTGGCAGCTTCGGCTGCTTGTGTTAGTGCTGTTGGTGCAGTGGGTTGTACAAGTTTAGCTGAAGATGATGATGATGATGATGAAGTTGGATGCCGAGTTGCTTCAGTTTTTGAAGTAGGTGTCAGCCGGGTTGGAAGCTTGTTATTTGACTTCAAAATCGAAGGCAAGACTTTAGTTGACGTTGTAGGCAACTTGGATGCTTGCCGAGGTAGGGCATGAGCGGAAGGCACGAGAGTTGTTTTCCCACAGAGCTTGAGACGGGATACAAATAAATTTTGGAATTAGGAAAAAAAGCATCATATTTAGGTTGAACTTTAATTAAATATAAATACCCGGCAGCTTCTCCTTGTTGATAATTTGCTTTAGGAACACTGCGGCACGCATGAACTTTGGCGTTGAGGATGAGGCAAAGCGGCAGCTCCTGCGGGTTGCTCCATGATTCTGTTATGGCCAGTTATGTTAGGTGGAGTGAGGAGATGATGATGTTACGAGCTGGAGTGAGGAATGATGATGATACGAGCTGGAATGAGGAGATGCGGTAATGAAAACTTACCACATCTAAACATGAAAACTAATTTTTCCGCAAAACTAATTTCAATTGTTCTCACTCAAATTAAGCACAGTTTTGTTCACAAAGATAAAAAAATCTTGAGGGGCTGCTTCAGCAATTGGGTGGACAGTTAAAAAGGTAGACTATCACTCAAACACAAGTAACAACGTAGTTGAAACTACAAATTTATCACGCGATTTGATGTGAAAAACTCCTATTAACTGTCCGCTGAATTTTTATGGACCAATTTTCAATACAAATTTTCAACAAATTTAATTGAATAAAACGACGATCAATACTCCTATGAGAAAAAATGGCAACAATCCAATAAGTTGGCTGGTGTGACTGACTTTGCTTCCTTGACAGATGATGATGAGAATGGAATGGTTTAGGTATGAAAAAGATGATGATGATGTGATACCTATGTACATTGTAGCTATGTGTACGCTTTCTTGTTACGGAAAATATATAAGTGCAACTGTGCAGGATGGAGTTCAGAAGCTGCAGTTGACCTCGTTTGAATGAAGAAGAGAAGTACTGAAAAGTTATTCATATGTCCTAATTTGCATATTTATCATGAACTCAGCTTCCACAAGCCAAGCTTCATGTGCATGAGAAAAAGTGGAAGAAGCTGGCAAGCAGGACGACCCTTTTCCATAGTGAGCTCTACTCCAGTCATATGCACACGGAATCTGCTCTTTGTACACAGGTTAACTCTCTTGATTTGGGGTTGAGCATGGAATATGAACGTATTAAAAGATATCGTTTGCATTTTTCTCTCTTATTCACAACTCTCCAGCTACCCAGCTTTGTTCACCTGATGTGTTATATACTGATGATGATAATAGAACGCTTATTCGCTCTATTAAAAATAAACCATTTTGAGTTTCGTCTGCGTGTATATTATGTTTTATTTCAAAACCGTACCATGATGTTTTTACTGATTCATATGAATCGACATTGTATCTTACTGAATCCAGCAATACAGCATCGAAAACAGCAAGAAAGAGCTTCGAAAAAGCAAGCAAGCGAATCATGATTTTAAATAAACCCGACAAACGAGATGTAGCGATGTACCTTTAGCGGATGTAAATTGCAGGCTTAAAAACGTGTCATAAGTGAAATCCTCAATGGACTAGCTTTCGAATGATATATCACACCCTAAGTGTGTCATTTGAAAGTGCATGACCTTTGACCTCTGTTCGAAAGTTCCGATTTCAATTTGCAATGCATAATTACAATCAGCACTGCAGTAGCTTTCTAATGGTATATCATAAGCTATCGTGACCTTTGACCCTGTTCGAAAGTTCTGATTTGAATTTGCTATTCATCATCAGTACAGCAATACCTTTCGAATGATATATCATAAGCTATAATGGTCATTTGGAACATTAATCGTGACCTTTGACCCTGTTGGAAACCTCTGATTTGAATTTGCGACGCATATTCATCGTCAGTAGAGCAATACCTTTCGAATGATGTATCATACGCTATATGTGACGCTTATCAATTTAGTTGTGCTTATCATTTGACCCTGTTCCCGTGACCCCAGATAACCCATCTACGAACTCATCCTCCGCTTTGACCTTATCTATCGATTGGTGAAAACAGAATTTCGAAATGTCAAACGGTTCGAAAGTTATCGTGTTGACAGACAGACGGACGACAGACGACAGACGACGACACACAAAGTCTTCTTAATATGTACCTAAAGGTACATAATAAGCATGTGACAACGGAGTCTACAATCCAAAGTACATGATAAGTAGACAAAAGAGGGTTCATCCCTTACTTCAAGCAAGCTGTAGCTGAAATATTATACTGATAAAAGATTTAGACGTGGTATGTACATAGTCAGCTACAGCTTGTTCAAAAAGAAGAAGAAAGAAGGAGATGAAGAAGAGTTCAATCAGGTTCAACATCATCATTATCTACGGGAAATGCATTTCCGTAACAGACTAGAGACTCGGCTTTAGTATTTTTACAGACTATTTTCATAGCATGAATATGATAAGTTGTTCATGCACTTTCAGCTATAGCTATAGCACATAGCATTATCTGACTTTAGTCGGATATGAATCCTGTTTCTTCTCAAGTCATCCGCACAAAGCTCAATGTTGAGCCCACTCATTGTAATTGCTCATTTAACATATAAAATCCCGTGTCACAGCACCCCCACTCGGGATGAGAAGATGAGCTCTAATTTTACACAAAAATGCACAGCGTTAGGTTAGGTTTTTGAACTATTGCAATTTGAAGCTCATAATCATCGCAAATGGGGTAATGTGACTGCGGGATTGTTACTATGATTAAAGGTGGCGCGGATAATGTATACCATACAGCGTGGAGCTCACAATGGTGACACCATGTGGTTTAACGCCCACGTTTTTGTGGAGGTTGTTTTCTATCGACCAGATCAGGATGCAATTGAGGGTGACTGATATGGCAAAAACATAGAGCACGAGGAGGATGATGGATCAAAGAAGTGGTAATATCGGTGAATATTCTGCTCGAAAATTTTCGCCATAAAAATCGAATGGAGAAAAATTGATGAAACCTGCATGTTTGCATTAAGTTTATAGCGGTGGTCTATCAACCCCTGAAGGGGGTTGATTAGTCATGATTTTGTCAGTGACGTTTTTGGTGGCGGGCCAGGTGTGGTAGCATCATCATATGTATCGGCAGTGCAACCGCATTGGCCACAGGCCGGGACCGTACTTTTCTGTGGCTTTTTGTGCCGGGAGTGCTGGCCAGCCGATGAACCACAGCTACCGGCTGTGAGTGTTCGTTCCCCGCGAGGCTGTGGACCGCGCTGAGTCATAAAAATGGGGTGAACAGGACAATGCGCGGAGTTCAGAACAGAGTTTTAGGGGAAAGGGTGGCGATAGAGTTGATACTATTGAAGGCTATAGGGAATTCTCAAGATGGCTGTTGTTTATCTTGAGTTTCTTGAGAGTGTTCTGCTTTGATCTTTATGGGCATGTGGCGTTATCAATCAGTTTGTAGAAGGATGCATGCAGCCAGGAAGCGAACTGAGAACAACAGGCGTATAAATTTTTTCAGCGTTTGAGCGTACCGACGACTTGATAATGGGGGCGTTGTGATGAGCCAAGAATTTGTCAGAGAGTTTAGATTCAGTTAACAAATAACTAACGAGATTCGAGAGATGCGGCAGGAGGAACAAGACTGGGACCCGAGAGCCAACCTCCAGGTTGAATATCTGGAGCCCGTTGCTAGAAAAATGGTAAGATAGACCGTCCTCAGTGAATTGTTTGTAAACAGGGAGTGATAAAGACTGAGGTGTAAATAACAGGAGTTTTTTTGTTTGGCAGTTAAGAGGACGTACGGAAATACATCGCAATGGGGTTGATTCCTGGCCAGCGCACACTCTCGAGAGCATTGTGAACAGCGGCTTGAGGGCACCTCCTCTTGCTGGTCGCCTTCCCAACCGTGATGGACCGAAACATGATGGCAGACTACTCAAGACGTCAAGTAAACGGTGATGGATCTTGTTCGTTTTTGGGTGAATGGAGAAAACCTCGAAGACTGTTGGTCACCGTGGCGAGTAATCTTCCGTTCGCATCATCAGAACCACCTGTGTGAAGTGCAAGAGACAACGCCCGTCGCAATCTCTTGTGAGGCAACGGGAAACGGGAATTATGCATAATTGAACAGTTCATCATCAATAAAGTTCAGCAGACCCGTCCTCTCTTGTAGCAGATGTGATCTCGACTTCCGAAAGACTGGCTTTTTAAGAGGGCTAGCTCCTGTCCTCAAAGGGGCAATCATCAAGGGCTATTCTGGAGTGAACAGAGGAAGTCCGCGTGGGGCCAAGCGGCCGCGCGGAATGTTCCTTCGATCAAGCATATGGGCCCTTCTGGCTGGAGGAAGAACTTGGAGCGCTTCACCAACGCACGTTTTTGGAGCTATCGCCAACCCCATACCGTAATCAGCCAGATGGCACGCCCGCCTTCCGTTGTTGCTCCGAAAACGCGTTCAATTTCAATCCTCGGCACCGGCTTTGGCCGGCTGCCTCTACGTGAGAAGCCAGCCCTCTGCTGTGGCGGGGCCTCCTCTAACCCTCATATCTACCACCGGACAGCATGATGGCATTCGACCAGGTTAGTAGAAAGAGATGCCTAATAAGGTCGACGCAGAATAGGCTGTAAGGAAGAACTCTTCTGTGTAGCTCCTGGTCATGCGTTGCATCCGCCCGCTTCGAAAAGCTCTCGCCTACCATTCCCCCGTCTTCTCCATCGGTTCCTCCATTACACCACCGCACAACCTCATTCATGCCTCCTCGCGACGGAAATCTCGGTCAAACAACTCCCTTAAATCGGGGGTACCAGAATCTTTGTGATCGCCGGCACGGCGGTGCCGTTTTCCGGCGCAAAAATGGGAAAGCCGAGTTGTCGGCCGAAGGGCCGGCGAAAGTTTTTTCTGGCCCTATAACTACATCTTTTTTTCCCCCCCCCCCCCCCCGCCGCCCCCCGGCCTCCGCTCCCCCCTCCACAAATTGCATCGCACTAAACCGGTTATTCTGGGGCTCGGCGAAAAAGCTCGGCGGTTTTTATACCGCCGATTTTTAAAAATTCTGCCGTGCCCGTTTAAAAAAGTATCTTGACGCCTGCCGCGCTAAATCAGCGGAACGGGAGTTGAAGAACTCAAGCTCATCTCCTCCCTCGTCGCCCTTCGCGGTCGGACACGTCCCCGTTCAATCCGTGAAGTTCATGGGCCGCCCTAACCGACATCGTAGGGCAGACCCGCCCGCTTTACCGTAAGAAATGCAACCCGTCGTTTCGCTCTGGACAACTCAAGATATCCCGTGAGGCTTTTCCAACCGACAGCGCCACAGCGTCGCGCTCTACCTGCCTCCACAAATGCTCCTCGGAGGAATGGACTCTCTCGTCACCAACACGGCCTGTTCAATCTGTCCGTCGCACGTCTGCGCAAGACAGTTCCTCGCCCGCAGATAACAGGCAAGTTTGGAGCTCTGCAATTCATATGCCTCTGCTTCAGCACACGGGTCCGACAACTTTTTCCGCTGCCATGTTGGCCCCTTCCTAAGGCTTGTCCTGGAAACGCGGTGAGCCGGCAACCTGCCTCTCCTGTGTTGAGGCTCGGCAAATCAGCGCTTTCACAAAGTGCACTTTGCCTTGGCTTTCTGTTTTTATGCCGGCTACTCGCATAAGAACACGCGTCAGGCACTTTCCGTCACCACAGGCTGTGACGTGCGCTGGCTATAAGCAAATTGGGGCGAAAGGACAAATGCGCGAGAGTTCAAACGGGCCTTAGGAAAAAGTGTGCATAATGTACCACACGTGTGCTGAGCAGTGAGCAGAAAAGGTATAGGAAAATCACATGCTATATTGTTTATCTTGAGTTTTTGGCGAGTTACTGTTGATTTTTAGCGAGTGGGTTATCACCAGTTGATAAGAAGATGAGGAAGTTAAAGTATCAGGACCAGAACCTGCTCAAGAATGTGGATTTCATCAACTGTGAGGCAGATGATAATCTCCATGAGGTGAAGGTGGTGAAATAATATCAAGTCGGAACGAAGGGGTTTTACACGGCGTAAGTTTCTTTCAGTGTTTTGGGGTTATCACCGGTTTGATGTGGGGATTATTGAATGAGGAGGAATTATGGAGTTTTTCGTTGTTTTTTGTTTCAGTTACAGGCAAATTATCAAATGGAAGATTCGAGGAGAGAGGCCGGAGGATCAAGGACTTGGAGCCGAAAAGCGGCAACTTCAGAGGGAATCGTGGAGCCAAGTTGCTGGAAAAGTGGTAAGATAACCGTCCTCACATACTTGTTGATAGACAGGGAATGAAGAAACTGAGTGCCAAATGAGTTTTTTGTTGGTTTTTGAAAGGTACACAATGGGTCGTTCCTGCCAGAGACACTCTCGAGCATGTGACACACAGCGCCTCCTCTATCTGTCGGCCGGACGCCTCGTCCCCGGTCGTCATGGCGAACAGGATGCCGAGGAAGCTCAACAGTTCATTGATAAGGTGACGAATCTAGAGTTTTTTGGTGACGGAACCCTCGAAGGCTTTGCGACGCTTGACTAATGTCTCCGCCATCAGAACCACGTGTTTGGAGTAGCAAGCGGGCCGGTTCCCGACATGAGTAACAGTGGCCACAGTCCCCGCAAAATCAAGCGTGTTGAGGAGGAACGCAAACAGAGGAGCCGCTTCTGATGATGATGGACCGGACAAGACGGGATGGACGAGGGAACGCGCAAACCCGCCGACATCGAGTGAGTGCCGGACTCAACGGGAAAGCTCGAGAGTCCCAAGAGGTCGAGACAAAAGTTGAGAAACGCCGGAAGCCCGAACTACGACATAGCAGGGCGGCGTGATCGAGAAAATCGCCAATTTCTGGGTAAATGGCCATCATCACATCCTCAGATTTGATGCTTGTTGTTGGATGAGAAGGAGAATGGCCTCCACTTTCTGAAAAGCTGGGGGTGGTCGCGGAGTGTTGAGAGTGGTTCCGAGTCAAGTTCATCCTTTGAGAGAACGCCCTTCTTTGACAACGGGGAGCTCATCAAAGAGTTTCCAA
>LJIJ01003963.1:0-16660 GCA_001718145.1 Orchesella cincta | reverse complement strand
AAAGAGAGAGATTAAAATCATTAAGCAGCAAAGTATGTACAAAAACTTAAGGTTAACTCGAGCTTCCCGTTTTCATGCCTCATCTTATAGGAGGCGTATATGTATCTGTTCTCTGAGAGTACTTTTTTACTTCACAAAATAAGATTTGTCGGCGTCAGCAATATTCAGTATACAACAGCTACCTTCTGCATATTGAAATAGGTTTGGTAATGGAGACCTCCTAGTTAACACTGCTCAGTGTAGTAGAATTATAATTGTGTGATTGGTGCAGTCAAACAGCACCATTCATGTCTTCAGAATAACCTTTGTGAACTCTGTTCATGTTTGGCTATCTTGTTTGGATTGAAGTCCATTCATCCAATCATTTTTATTCAGCCAAGGTACAACCCAACAAGTTTCCCATCTTAGATATTTTTTCATTGCAACCCTACAATGAGACTATGAGTTACAGTGAAGCTTTTGTTTCCGTTAGCCAGAGAATGATAAGATATGTAATTATAGGATAGAATTGATTGTGACGGATTGTATCTCAGTTTTGTACCAATTTTTCTTCAATTCCGAAAAAAATTTAAATGAATTTCTGTTATCTCATTGGATTCAGTTTGGGGAATCCCTCAAGTCTTGAAAAAGCCACATCAAATCATCCCGTCATTATCGAGAGAGAAAAATCGGTTCTTCAGAAGGAAAACAGAATGGCTTTGTTGTTTGGCGTAAATTTCATTCACCCCATTCCTTCAGTCATTTTTTTAGTTGGCCAATATGAAGCAGAGTGAAGTTTTTCCATCGACCATACTTTGTCCCTCAAACCGCTAATAGAACTATGAGTGGCCAGGAAAGCTTTAATTTTCTTTTGGCTTTAGATGATGACAAATGTCACGAAAGATTTGATATGGGACCGATTGTAGTATCAGTTTTAGAAAATTTTAGCTTGATTTCCAAAACCATTTAATGAGTTTTCTGTTGTTTCATTTCGTTTATTTTGTTGAAGTGGCTGGAAATGCAAGCGTCAATAAAAATATTATATACAACCATTCACTCAAATTACGACTTTTTCTTTTATATTCATTATCTTGCTCATATTTATCCTCATAACTCATCTTATTGCTAACCAAGTTTCAAAAGTCGAGTAGTGTATATGCGTAATACTTCCGCTCACTTGCCAGATGAACGTTGACACGATACTTAGATATTTAAATGTCATTCAAACACTGAAGTTTTCTTGATGTGAATAAATATGTTGAGGGGATGGGAGAGCAGCAGCTAGGGAGAAAGGTAAAGGTTTTACAGATTTGATAGAAAAACTAGATTTCAAACTAGGGCTGCTCTAGTCTTATCCAGCAAGACTTTCCGCCCTCTTCATCTTCAAATCTCCCCAAACCAAAAAGAAGCTATCCTCAATCTCAATCCTTTTCCCATGAATTCATTAATCTTTCTCGTCGCCCGTACTTAGGATATTTCCGTGTGATCCATTCTTATAGTTTTACTGAGGCAATGGTTAAATTTGTTGGTTGTTTTAATCCCCTTTCCTGCAGCTTCAAGGCAGCGATCGCGATGCTTCGAAGGTTTTCATTGAAAGGACTAAGATCTCTGTAGGGATAATAGAACTGGATGCACTTTGTCAACTCCGATTGATTGTTCGTAAAATAAGTGGCGGAGCTAGAGATCTGGAATTAAAAAAAGTGATGCTTTCAAGTTGTTATTAACTTCTAACAAAATTGAAGGCTTATTGAATGCAAAGGTTTTTTGAATCATAGCAAAAAGTGGAGGACTTAATTTCCGTTTCAGTGTTTTGATATTTTAGAAAGTTTCATGGTTCCATGTTATCATTGTAATATCTTAGTTCCGAACAGTGGTGCTGCCCAACGAAACTGGCACTCGGGAACACTTGAGAAAAAGTTGTTAACACTTAAGTTCACAACTTGAAAATGACGATAATGAGCCTCTTCCATTTCATAAGTTGTGCGATCAATAGTCCGGATGGAATAGTCGTAAATATCACAACCACTGACGGAAACTATCAAAGCCCGAATCCCTACCAACCAAACGACGACCATAAAATTGCCATCCAGAATCCCTTCAGCACAAAGAAATTTGAGGGATAGAGCTAGCATTAGACCGCCCTCGCGTTATCAAGCAAACCTTGTGTTTGCTGATATTGAAGAGCCCAACAGCTACAATGAAGCCGTAAGCTCCCCGGATGCTGATAAATGGGTCAAAGCTATGAAGGAAGAAATCCAAAGTCATGAAGCCAATAAAACTTGGGACCTAGTTCAGAGACCTCCCAAGGCTAAAGTACTCGACAGTCGTTGGGTTTTCAAAGTTAAGAGAAACCCTGATGGAAGTGTAGGACGATATAAAGCTCGGCTGGTTGTTAAAGGCTATCGCCAGAAGCAAGGTGTCGATTACACTGAAACGTTCACGTCAGTGTGCAGATACGAATCAGTTCGCGTTATGCTTTCAATTGCAGCAGGGTTTAATTACAACGTGAAACAATTTGACGTAGAGACAGCTTTTCTCTACGGCCGTGTTAAGGAGACTATCTACATGAGCTTCCCTGATGGTTACGCGAAGAAATCAATCTGCATCAAAACCATGATTTGCAAACTCAACAAAAGCATTTACGGACTAAAGCAGGCTTCGCGTTGATTTAATGAAAAGTTTACAGCCATGCTTGCAAAGTTTGACGTAAAACAGTGTTGGAGTGAACCGTGCGTGTTTATTGGCAACGTAAATGGAATCAAAGTGTGTCTGATTCTGTATGTGATGACGGCTTGCTAATGTGCCATGACAAGGATGTCATTGATACCATCCTTAATTACATCAGAAGTGAGTTCAAAATTAAAACTTCTGATGCAACAGTGTTTGTTGGATTTGAAATACAAAAGACTGAAACTGGGGGTATTATTTTGGCCCAGGAGGGATTTGTAAAAGCAATGTTGGAAAAATTCAACGTGAGTGAGTGCAAACCGTTATCTGTTCCAATGCAGCAAAATTTGGACATCATTCCGCAGCTGAATCTGACATCCGTTACCCATACCGACAACTCATTGGATCGCTACTTTCCTTGCTCGTACCACACGACCCGATATAGCTTTTTCAGTGTCAAAGTTATGCCAATTTGTTTCCTGTTTTGATGAAACCCGTTGGAAACTAGGCAAGAGTTTGCTGCGATATTTGGCACGCACTCCAGATCTCGGAATCATCTATAATCCATCCAATGCTATCAAACTTGTGGGGTATTCTGATGCGGATTGGGCTGGTGACCGCCTGGACCGGAGATCAACAACTGGCTATGCATTTTTCATAAATGACTCACTGATTTGTTTGACCAGTCAGAAACAGTCAGTGACAGCAATGTCATCTTGCGAATCTGAATACATGGCCGTATCAGAAGCAGCGAAGCAAGCAATGTGGTTGCGTTACTTCTTCAAAGAGCTTGGGTTTCCCCAAGAAGAGCCAACAAATATCTGGGTTGATAACCAGAGTGCCATAAGATTGGTTAAAAATCCTGAATTTCACAAACGTACAAAGCACATTGATGTACGTTTTCATTACGTGCGTGAACTTGCTGAAAACAGCGAAGTGAAGATAAATTATGTACAATCAAGTGATCAGTTATCTGATATCCTCACCAAGCTGCTACTTAAAACAAAGCATGCAGAAATGTGCGAGAAGCTGGGAATGCAAAATTCCCGTGAAGTTCGAGAAAAGCATGCGAAAAGAAGTTCCTCTTCAATCATGTACCCCTACATGATGACTTTGATGTTATTATGTGGGATCACCCGTGTTTCAGTTACCGCTTTGGAAAATTCCGTTCCAGTTCTTTGGAGAGCATTACCCAACCCCATCGCCATGGGTTATCAAGAGGTTCAGTTGATGGTTTATCTCATTAATCCATGTGAAATTTTGAAGAACGACACTGTTCATTCTGAGCTTGCCCAAAAGCGAATGCACGATGCCAGTTGATGTATAATGAAACATTTTTGAAAGAATTGGAGACAATGTGCCCATCCCAAGGATGGACAGAAATTTTCCATAGGAGAAAGCGTGCATTTCCACTCATCCTTGGAATAATAATGGCAGCACATGCTGTAATTCGGTGGGCTTGCTATTGCTGGGACCGTGACATCAGCCATAAATTCAGAACGTGTAAGTGATATGAAATATCGAATTCAACAACAAGAAAAATTGCAAGCAGAATTGACATCAAAAATCAATCAGCATGCGAAAAACCACAACCTCCTTCAAGAAAGATTTAATGATGCGATGAGACGGCTGGCAGAGTATCAACTTGATCATGATGAGTTGAAGAGCAAGACAATTTCTACAACATTTAACATAGCTTACATCACCGGGAGATTGATGATCGGGCGGACGATTATTCGTGAAACTGCTAGACAATGGAAACAAGGAAATGTCTACCCATCCTTTCTGGATTTCCTTAATTTTACTCTCCCTTGCGGGACCATTGCCCGGTCCAATATGGCAAAGCCCAGAGCTGTGAACTCTCAAAGGAAAGAAACAAATTATTGTTAAAGTTTACTGTTCCTATTGTCAACAAAACTCTTGTTTTTGTTGAGGCTGATCCCTTTAAATTGATGCAGCGAAGGGAGAACGAGACATGTACCGTTAAATTTACTGTACCAGCAACAGTAATAATGTCAATCAATGACACCTGTGTAATCGCTACTGATGTAAAGCAGCCATCTTCTAATGATCTTATTATAGCTCCTGCAAGGGGATGCAAGCCAGTTATTGACACCGACGAGTTTCAAAGTATTTTTCGGTTTCCCATTGCGATCCACGACATCCCGATGATGAAGCGGAGTTCTTCCAGATCAAGCCGCTAAATGGATTCTATCACATATACTGCCCTGAGTCAAGATTGAGGATTGATCGCCGAGAAGACACCTGCCCCACTGGAGTATTTGCGGTTCCAATTTCATCCAATTCAAAGTGAATGATATAGAGTTTGCTGGATCGAGAATGAACATAACCCATTCAGAGACGCTGGATCACACCTTTACAATGCAAGTAAACTGGCATTTGCAGCCTCGAGTGAATTGGACAACCCTGGCTCTTCCTGATCAAATGAAGGACGAAATTGCCATTACCCCTGTGACCAGTGATAATCATCACCACATATACAACCATTGGTCCACGATTTCATGTGTGATTGTGATTCTTGTTTTGATATTATGCATTTTGATATTCTGTTTGTGTAAGAAGCTTAGATTTGGAAGAGAGAAAAATTATTGTTTTGGCAGAGAAAGAAGAAAATATTGGATGTCTGAAATAGGTGCACATTAATACTTGAATTGCATTTGTTTTGTATATGTTCCTCTTTTAGAAGGATTAGGATCCTTATGATGTTTACCATTATTGTATGAGTTTTTTTTGTATGTGCAATGATGAGTGATGTGTTTTGATATTTTAATTTAATTTATGAGATTGAGGGGTGTGTGTGGGAATGAACAATCTCAAACCATTATGATTATCGATGAATGAATATCATTGTTATTTAGCGTAAAATTTTTAGATTTCTGTTTCCCCTCATAAAACGTTTCTTGGATTGAGCCCAGCCTCCTTCCTTAAGACCCTTCTAATGATGCATATCGAAGGGAAGGTTTATCATGTGTGTCCACATGTGTGTTCATGTGAATTCCAGAATACTGGAGTTCTCAGAATGTTTTCTGATAATTTTGTATCTTAGTTGTAAGGACACTTGCGGTGTCAAAAATAGTATAAAAGCAATGAGTTCTGATAAAGAAGTACAGTTGAATATTTTTACCAAAACCTCAAACATAAGAGAGTTACTCGGAGACCACTTTGGGACTAATTTTGAGCGTGTTAAGGCTTGAAGGCAGCGCTGAATACATTTGTGAGTTTCGCTCGAATCGCGACGCAGTGACTGCGCAGCACGTTTGACTTTCCAGTTGACTCCAGAAGAGCCTAGACGAGCTCCCTCTCTACATCCAGAGCTCGAAAAGGCAGAAGAGGGGGAAGATCAAAGCAAACTTGCCTTTCGTATCCGTTACCTTCCAATTAGCGGAGTAGTCGCAGGTTACCCCATGAACCTGCTCAAGCAAAGCGAATGGAGGAGATGCGCGGAACTCATCTATTCTGCTTTGCCTGGAGTGTTGAGAGCAGAATTGGGCAGGACACAAGTCCGCCGGCCCTCTTTAAAAACATGGTGGCCGTCTCCATATCTACTCCCTCAGGTTCTGAAATGGTTGTTTACAAAGCTCCTCCATTCCCAGGCTAAACGCAAGCTAGAATCTCTCCAGTTGCTGGGAAGGCGCTGCAGCATTTGACGCCAATTCGGCAAGGTGTTTAGACCAATCGCAAAAGCTAGGAGGATGGGTGGCCAAGCATCCTTGTAATAAGGTCGGACCACGCCCTTTGTCTCGTTTGGGAAGAAAGCTCCGCTTTCCCGGGGTAATTGGGGGGCGAACTCAGGTGGCAACTCGATAAGGGCTCTGTAACTTAGCGCGGCAAGTCACGGAGGGCATGAAAGGTTCAGCTCTTGTTTTTACCAAGCGGAGAGTGGGTCTTTGGTGGTTGTTTGGCGTAACACTTCGTTTAAACCTTGACAATCCCTCTGTTTCAACCCATTTCCCCCGCGGTGACGAAAACTTGCGCAAAGGCATTTAAAATTGCAAATTTTTCAAGAGTATTCGCACTCTCGTTGAAGTCAGGAAGGGCGGGCTTGGTTCGGTGGTTTTCTAGAGCGGAAACCATCAAGGTATGGACGCTCCTCAAGTCCTCCACACACAATGGGGAACTAATGCGGATTTTTCTAAACACATTCGAAGAGTTCGGCCCCTCCAGCGAGAGTTTTGAGCTCAGTTCGAGCCCGCGGAGGAGAGCTCATCGTTGAGCTTCAAAGCGTCAGCATTGTCATCACCAAAATCTTGGGAATCATCCGGAGGCGTTGACGCGGAGAGCCATCTCCGCCTCCTCCAGCTCACACAGCGCTTGCGGATAAGTCATAAGTTAAAATATTCTTATAGAGCTGATGCAAACCTGAAGCTGTCCCTTATCTTGAGTTGCAGCCGCGCTCAAGATGCTTGTCAATGTATCCCTTATCCCTTTCCGGATAACCTGATCTGATTCACAACGTGATGACAATTTCAAGCTACTTTACGTATTTTGAAATATTCCTACCGAGGTTTGTCTTCATTGCATATAATGCACCTTTCATTCTCTACCAATGCATTCCTACAGAGTATTACACCCAACAGAGTTTTCGTTTTCTACTGATGAAAGGCTTCATTGAGGGGCCGAGTAAAGTTGGTCTGCGAAAAAAGGTTTTAATATAAAGCGAAAATATTATAATTCTTGTAAACACAACTCTTGCCTCCACCTTTTTCAAGGTGTTTAAGGGAAGTTACTAAAGTGCACAAGTAATTTTTTGATTTTGCACAAGTTGCACAAGTGCACAAGCGCACAAGTGAATTCTTCAATTTTGCACAAGTGAATTCTTCGATTTTGCACAAGTGCACAAGCTGCACAAGCGCACAAGTGAATTCTTCGATTTTGCACAAGTGCACAAGCTGGAAAAGTGAACAAGTTGCGCAAGTTGGAAAAGTGCTCAGTTGCACAAGTTGGAAAAGTGCACAAGCGCACAAGTTGGAAAAGTGCATAAAAATAATTTAGTCATCAGTCTTTTGGTCTCAGGATTCTATGGATGAGAAAGAATGTTCTGACACACCTTGCTTTGGAGGTTGGAGCTTTGAAAACAAACACATGTTTGAAAAGAAAGTACTTCAAAATTCTTGAGGAACCGATTGGGAGGATGATATGAGCAAAAATGTGGAGCTAAACTAACTGGCGATTGAGACATATTCGCAGCCTGAAGGTTTTGTTTAATCAACAGAGCTCACAGACAAATAGAGCTCGCAAACCTCCATTTACGCAATGTTAAAGAATAAAATACTCTGTTCCTTTGAATCCTTGAAGTTTCAGGGAGATTTGTATTCTCGACAACTTTTTTCAAAAACATTCTACGCAAAAGTACCCAATTTTTGAAACCCTGAGACCTCCTCGGATGCGAAGCAAAAATTTATTTCGGGTTGCTGCATATCAATATTAACTTGGAGTAGATAGTTGTCCAGGATATAATTTTACCTGAAATCTTATTCCTCAAGAGGAACAGATTTTGAACGAGAAGGCAATCTTGCAATATCTATTAGTCTGTAATATCTTTTGTTTAATCTAAATGATTTACATGTAGCTAAAATTGGATTTTCTTTTTAACCATCGGGTTTTTCGGGGTACTTGTCAACCTTTGACCTTCGAGATTTCTGATTTCAGCGAGCCCCCAGTACATATTTCTCATGCTTCTTGTAAAGGATAACTCCTATTTTGAATCAGAATCTTGGAAATGAGAGATTCGTGAGCCGACTGACGATGCAGATGCCATTTATTACGCAGCTGAATGCATTCAGCAAGTAATAATGCACTGAGTTGCCCCTCTGTCCGTCTGTTTGCTCTCTACTGGCCACAAAAATTGAATTCGGACCAAATTTGGATTACTAGTAGCAGTACCTAAGTATCGTCATTAAACAGTTGCGGCTAGGCAGGCAGATACAGCTGCCGGGCAGCTGAATTCAGCTGCCGTTTGGGCAGCTATATTCAGCTGCCTGGCAGCTAAATTCAGCTGCCTTTAACATGGAGAGGATAGGATACGGCAGCTGTATTCTGCTGCCCTACCGTTTTCAGGCGGTTGATGGAGGTTTAGAGCAAAACTTTCACTCCCAGTCGAAAGAGCGTACCCGAATTACCTTAAAAACCTAATATCAACCGTTTTCAACCTTTTTTAAAATTTCACTATCCTGTCCCATGTTGAAATTTTGACAAATTTACAAGGATGCTGCCCGGAAGCTGAATATAGCTACCAAACGGCAGCTGAATATAGCTATGAATATAGCTACCAAAACGGCAGCTGAATATAGCTACAAAACGGCAGCTGCTACTGTATCTGCCTGCCTAGCCGCAACTGTTAAATGATTTTGAGCCGAATCAGTCAACGTATTCAAGGGTTATTATAGTGCTAAAATTCGAAATTCCTCAAAACTTAAGGCTTTGGTACACTCTTCCGGTCACATAGTGTTACCAAATCAGTCCAAAGTCTGAATCTAGGTAATAAACCGTTATTAAATCGTTAGTTTTTCTGAAAACTCCAACAGCTGCGCTTTGCATGCTTTATTATTCCATAGAAGTAGATTTTGAATTAAAAGATGAAATAGGAGAGGTGTAACAGAAAATGAGTTCAATTTTGAGCCAGAAGTCTCCAGGATGTTCCTGAATTGGATTTTAACAGTCGGTTCCACTTGGTCAACGTTCCTTAAAAACGTTCCTTAAAAACGTTCCTTAAAAACGTTCCTTAAAAACGTTCCTTAAAAACGTTCCTTAAAAACGTTCCTTAAAAACGTTCCTTAAAAACGTTCCTTAAAAACGTTCCTTAAAAACGTTCCTTAAAAACATTCCTTAAAAACGTTCCTTAAAAACGTTCCTTAAAAACGTTCCTTAAAAACATTCCTTAAAAACGTTCCTTAAAAACGTTCCTTAAAAACATTCCTTAAAAACTTCCTTAAAAACCTTAAAAAAAAACGTTCCTTAAAAACGTTCCTTTCCTTAAAAACGTTCCTTAAAAACATTCCTTAAAAACGTTTAAAAACCTTAAAAACATTCCTTAAAAAAAAACGTTCCTTAAAAACATTCCTTAAAAACGTTCCTTAAAAAAAAACGTTCCTTAAAAACGTTCCTTAAAAACGTTCCTTAAAAACCCTTAAAAACGTTCCTTAAAAACGTTCCTTAAAAACGTTCTTAAAAACTTTCCTTAAAAACGTTCCTTAAAACGTTCCTTAAAAACATTCCTTAAAAGTTCCTTAAAAACGTTAAAAATTCCTTAAAAACGTTTAAAAAAAAACATTCCTTAAAAACGTTCCTTAAAACGGTTCCTTAAAAACGTTCCTTAAAAACGCCTTAAAACGTTCCTTAAAAACGTTCTTAAAAACGTTCCTTAAAAACGTTTAAAAAAAAAAAAAAACGTTCAAAAACGTTCCTTAAAAACGTTCCTTAAAAACGTTCTTAAAAACATTCCTTAAAAACGAAAAACGTTCCTTAAAAACGTTCCTTAAAAACGTTCTTAAAAACTTCCTTAAAAACGTTCCTTAAAAACGTTCCTTAAAAACCTTTCCTTAAAAACGTTCCTTAAAAACATTCCTTAAAACGTTCCTTAAAAACTTCCTTAAAAACGTTCCTTAAAAACGTTCCTTAAAAACATTCCTTAAAAACGTTCCTTAAAAACATTCCTTAAAAACGTTCCTTAAAAACGTTCCTTAAAAACGTTCCTTAAAAACGTTCCTTAAAAACGTTCCTTAAAAACGTTCCTTAAAAACGTTCCTTAAAAACGTTCTTAAAACTTCCTTAAAAACGTTCCTTAAAAACGTTCCTTAAAAACGTTCCTTAAAAACGTTTAAAAAAAAAACATTCCTTAAAAAACGTTCCTTAAAAACGTTCCTTAAAAACGTTCCTTAAAAACGTTCCTTAAAAACGTTCCTTAAAAACGTTCCTTAAAAACGTTCTTAAAAACGTTCCTTAAAAAACGTTCCTTAAAAAACGTTCCTTAAAAACGTTCCTTAAAACGTTCCTTAAAAACGTTCCTTAAAAAAAAACGTTCCTTAAAACGTTCCTTAAAAAACGTTCCTTAAAACGTTCCTTAAAAAACATTCCTTAAAAACGTTCCTTAAAAACCCTTAAAAACGTTCCTTAAAAACGTTCCTTAAAAACGTTCCTTAAAAACGTTCCTTAAAAACGTTCCTTAAAAACGTTCCTTAAAAACGTTCCTTAAAAACGTTCCTTAAAACGTTCCTTAAAAACATTTCCTTAAAACGTTCCTTAAAAACGTTCCTTAAAAACATTCCTTTAAAAACGTTCCTTAAAAAAAACATTCCTTAAAAACGCTTCCTTAAAACGTTCTTAAAAACATTCCTTAAAAACGTTCCTTAAAAACATTCCTAAAAAACGGTTCCCTTAAAACGCTTAAAAAACGTCCTTAAAAAGTTCCTTAAAACGCCTAAATGCCCAGACCTAAAAGCTGCAAGCTCAGCCTACCCGTCATCATATCTCACTGGAATTCACATCCTCAGAAGACTTCAAGCAGGTTGAAAGCTTACGCTCCATTTGTAAATTGGTTAAGATTGTAAGTAGGTAAAGCTCATCCTACACATAATGAAACTCATTTCATTTGGCACGACGTTATTTTATTTCATAATTTAAACAAAAAAGAGTATTCATTTCATTCTTTTCAACCTACGTCTTTTCTATTATTCAAATGAATATATTATGATCACACGCTACACCTAAGTTAGTACAATGTATATAATTATTACTAGGATAATATATGTTATTATTTAATTTAGTTTATGATTATATTCAGTTCTGCATTTGACACTGCTAGCACCAGTAAACACATAGCGTATCCCACAATCAGAGGTTTTTGTCCCTTAGACATAGTTAATCATGTTGAGGGAAAATAGGTAATATATGCTGAAGCCTATATTCATAATTCTTCTTGTTGGCATTTTAAACTAACTGCTTATGTATTTTGTTGTAATGCAAAAAAATAAAGCAAGCTGGTTTTTCAGAGGTAATTTTAAGCAACTCGATGCACAATTGGATGTTTAAGCATTTTAAACTTATGCGTACACACTTTTAAAGTTGAATTCGTATTTCGCAGTGACTTTAGTAATTAGTTTATACAGAGTATGAACATCGAGACAAAAGAAATATTCAAAATTAGCATTTAACCTAAATTCATATAAACATTTAAGTTCATTGGGTTACAGACTGTTTGTAATCAGTTATTAGGTTTTCAAGGTCATATATTGATAGGTTGTGATCGAATCGAAACCATTGAAAAATGGAATTCCTAGATTTGCATGTAAAAACTTCTGCACCTGCACATATGTAAATTTGACAGAAAAGATATGCAAAAAGGGAACACAGCACCAACGTAGGTGTTCCCTTTTTGCATATTCTTTCAATATGACATTTTCAATGTAGTCGAAAGGTTAATTGCCCTGTTTCAGACCGTAATTGAAACAAACCGATGTTTAATTTGTTAACGAAACCAGGACGTAACATGGCTATTTTACTTTAGCTTTCGTTGCACCAATATTTAAATAATTATTATGTTCAATTCAGTTCATATCTACAATATTTCGTCGAATATCTATCAACAGTTTAAATCAAATTTTTAATATGCTTAGAATAGTGTTAGACTTCATCGTTACTAGCTCAAAAGTTGATACTTTAGTGAGTTTCTCCGCATATGGACCTAAAATATATTTGGAATAACGATTAACTTCAACCGCCTCCAATTTAAAATGAATATTGTCGTCGATGTTGATATGAAACTCGTAAGTTGGGAATACATCTTAATCTACGGTTGGCGGTGAAAAATTTAAGAACTAAATAGTCAAGTACTTTTAGATGACTACTCGTGAATAAGGAATGTCTGCCATTTTTTAAAAATCAATCAGAATCCAGATGCAATAATTAGTTAGTTAGTTCTGCGCGCTAGAACCTGGTAATGTAAACCAAGCTTAAGGTATTAGCTTTGGTGCAGCACCGGATATGTTCTTTAAACTTTGTTAGAAATCTACCTTGCAACTCAAGACTTTTAAGAAACTCGAGGATCTGCTCACGCTCATCAGAATTTGGATATCGAAAGGTTAGAGATGAAAGTTTATAGCAATAGTCGATGTAATAGCCACAACGGCTTCCCTAAATATTCTTAAACGTTTACCATTTTTGGACCATCGCATCGACGATATTTTGGAGGAAGCGTTTTTATTACCCCGAACGCCGTTTAAAGACAGACTTTTAATTGCGGCCGCATTTGCTAAAGAGTCTTCCATAAATAAAGCGAATCCGAAGTAGAAAAAACAAATGGTATGAATGATGCCTCCAGATACAACTTTAGTTTCATAAATGGCGGAAATCAAGATATCGGAAAAGTTTTTCCGCACCCCGTAGTGGAACTTGGCTGCATTTACTGATCAGAGTTTATTAAGCTAATCAGATAGCTTCTGAATGTCCTTTCTTTATCACCAAAGAATATGAAAAAACGGAACACTTTCAAGAATGTGCAAGATTCGCTTCAATGTTGACTCACTAGCAGAATCTCTAGCAGCCAATCTCCTTAGAAGGCTTGCTGTTGGATTCCCATGCTTTGGTGAAGATAGTGGAGCACATTCACCTGGCCCTGGAATGGAAGCTGATGATCGTGTGTAATGGACGATTTGTAGTCGACAAACCGATACTCTACCGGAGAATGTGTAATGGACTGATGAACGCTTCATCGATGGAATTATATGGGCTCCTAGTTCGGATACTGAATAATTCGCCGATTAATTAATTAATGACTGCAGTTTTTTTCTCAACCGGCAACAATTTAACACTAGGGCTAATGGATACGTTTTTTATCGCAATGCTATATTATTTAAGAAATAAATAAAGTTTTCAGGCGTTCAATGTAAGAACTGCACGTTAGCTTCAAAACGTTTTTTTGACTGGTCAATACTGGGATTGAGGAAGGTTCCAGGATATTCTTGCAGCTTCCAGGATCTGATTGCAACTTCTGAACAAACCTCAAAAGTAACGATGAAGAAAACAAGATCATTTTAATAGTTTAACCGACATTCATCATTCTCACAGAAACAGAAACGAGTTGTGTAGCATTTTCTACAGGTCAATGTCAAGTCCTTTTATTTGTAGGACAGGTCACAAACGCGCAGCATTGAAGCCGATTCCCTCGTGCATTTGGAGAAACTAGGCAACATTTGGCATTTGGTTGATACTGCAAGGCGCCAAGCAACGCTCGTTCTCCCTCGGACAGGTCAAGGGAACTGACTGGTCTTATTACTGGCCTCATTCCTTGCAACTTTTTTTGGGAACATTGGTGATTTGTTTGCAGTAGCACGTTGTGGTAATTTTGCTGAAAAAGGTTGACTCTCACGCCGTGTTCAATTAGTTTTAAGTGGGCAAAAGTGCGTGTCAACCAGGTCAACTTGTTTTGCTCGGTGGATCAATATATTTGGTAGATTTTAAGGGTGATAAACTTCACAAGCGGATTGCGGGAAGAGCTCCAATTTTCCCGGTTTTTAGACACTCCTCTTCTAGAATTGTGGTTATAGCTTCATACCATATATGTTGGATAACCGATGCGCCAAAAGTGTGAACAAAATGGAAGCTTGAGCACTAGCAAAGTTTCAATAGCTGCGAGTGCTATAGCTTTTCAGTGATGAAATCTGCGATGAGGATTTGTTGTATTCAGGTAAAAACAGCACGATTCCATTAAGAGTAAATGGATTGGCATTTATAGCTGTGTCACCATCCATCATGGAATGCAATTTTAGGCATGGCGTCGTCTTAATATCAAATCGATCGTTAGTGCCAAGGTCTGAATGCTTAATCCGTTGTTATGTGATGTCCAAAACGAAATGGTCACTTTTTGTATATGCATTTTCCCTCAGATTTTTATCTTTTGTTGGAAAACGATGACCTAGACGGTGTTCGTAGAGAGATTCTGGAAGAACTAACCGGTCGCAGCCGGGTTCTGGAACAGGGCAATTGGCTCACGTTTTGGTATGGCGAAGGTCCAAGGCTTTTGAATTCCCTCCGTCCAATACTCAAACTACAGATAATTGCACGAAATAAGGGAAAAGTTTTCCGTGTCGTTTGGAGTGGGGTTCTTTGCGCCTCCTTTTTTATCTTTTTCACAAGTGAGGAAGCTGGTGATGGTGGAGCAGAGGCTTTGGAAGTTGAAGCTACATTTGAAGGAGCTGATGTTGACGCAGATTTTGGTTTGCGGAGACACTCATCTAGAATTGTGGTCATCTTTTTGCACCATCTAGGATGAACTAAACGAACTTTCAAGAGGGATAGCTTCGATTGCCACAACTTAAATTCAGCTTTCTTATTTTTAATCAAGTTTCTCAAAATCTTAAATGTGAGAACTGTGTGTTCAATTTAAGAGCTGTACGTTTAATGTAAGAATTACACGTTCAATGTTAAGTTAAATTTCGAATATAGGGTGGATCAGCTTTTCAGACGTCAGAGGTTGAAGATGTCCGACTTTTTGATGTGTTCGAGAATGTTGCTAAGCTCGTAACTTTTCCGCATACCCCCAACCTTCCTGAGGATATTCCTGGAACGAGGAAATCACTAATTTACAAAGAGGCTCACATCCTTACTGGAAAAGATGGAGAATCTTTGCAACATATTGTCGATAATTGAGTTTGCAAAGAGTTTCTGGATAAATATTCTAGAAGTATGAAAGTATCTGGAAATATCAAACCATAAAAGGATCCTTCGATGTCGAAACCCACTAGCTTTAGTAAAATTCAACTCATCATTCAAATTAAATTCATTTTTATTTATAGATCCGTTTTCATAAGTCAATTTCATATTATACGTTATATTTACAATAGAAAAAGACAGTTTTCAAAATATCATGTGAAACAATGTAAAATTGTGACGGTCAATGTAGTACAGTCACAATCACCAAACACCATTTAGACTCAATGTTGTCTTCAACCAATTGCAATTCTATGCACAATATGATTCATTTATTGTTAAGGGAATAAAGAGTTAGTGACAATTTCAGGGTGGGTTTTGTGTGGACATTGCCTTTGATGATCCAATGAAGATATACATGTAACTGTTCCTTTCTTTTTAACATACGAAGTTGCTGAATGGGGCATTGCATTTGAAATATTTATTAAAAGTATTAATTGCACCAATTGTGGAATACGATCCAATTATTGTCCGCACAGTGAGGTGCAGGTTACAATAGCATGTCTCTTTGTTTCAGGTAAGGAACTTGAGGTAGCGAGAGAATACCTGGCAACAAAAAGCGCGTGGGTTGTTGAAGAGAAAAAGAGACTGTATGTCTGCCATCTCGTAATAAGTCAACGTGTGAAAACCAATAGATTGTGTAAGATACAGAAAGCATGAAAAAAGCAAATAAAAAGTATGTATCACGTAAGTATCGATTGGTATTTATGCTCTGCAAAGCAAGACACAATATATTATGAAACAGTCGTATATTGCTATGTCCTTCCTGGTGGTTTTTGCATGTGAGCCTAAAATCTCTACGTTTGAAGAAGCCAAGCATAGCTTTGAATACCGGGATAAGTTTGATGATGCAAAGATGAACGTAAACCTGAATAATACCTTGATCCAGGGGTTCGACTATCCGATGAAATTGCGGAGATAGCGACTATGAATTAGTAAAAAAACTCATTTGTGTGGGACCGGCGCCAATTCGATTAATTTTGGCACAAGTGGAGGTGCCTTGCAACTACATAAAAAACATCAAACAGTTTGGCAACGAACAATACGTAGTTCATTGGCCAGCAGAAAACTACTAGCAACAACATTCACAAAAAGCATGTGGCAAGATGCGTATGAGAATAAAATAATGAAAGAAGGAAAAAGTATGGAGGTGGGTAATGCTCATGCGTTGGGTTTTTTGATTTCAGTTTAAGTCAGTTGCGTTTTTTTCACTACTCCAACATTTCGTTTATTTCATACATTTTGAGTTAAAAATTAATATAAACCGTTCGCATAAGATACTACTAAATAG